>OMPJ01029219.1:0-17163 GCA_900312935.1 Carapus acus
ATAATAATAATAATAATAATAATAATAATAATAATAATAATAATAATAATAATAATAATAATAATAATAATAATAATAATGTCATATTTCCAGTCAGACATATGACCGACAGCTCCTGTTTTGCATCCAATAGTGCCTCCAGTCATCTCCAGCCGTGGTGGAATGGTGACGGTGGTGGTGAATGAAGCTGCGAGGCTGGAGTGCGAAGCCAGTGGGGTCCCCCCACCCAGCCTCACTTGGCTCAAAGATGGCAGCCCCGTGGCCAGCGTGACAGAGGGCATCCAGGTACATCGTGAAGAGAGACAATAGAACAATACAAAGTGTAAAATATCATGCAAATAGATGTGGAAATGTGTTCCATAATACACATCAGTCAAAAACTCAAAGACAAAAATACTACCTTTTAAGACACTACATGTCACATCTGATGTTTATTTTTGGACTGTCCCCTTCAGGTGCAGTCTGGAGGCCGGGTGCTCTCTCTAGGCAGCGCCCAGGTCAGCGACACAGGCAGGTACACATGTGTGGCCGTCAGTGCCGGAGGGGAACAGCAGAGGGAGTACGACGTGCGCGTTTATGGTGAGGAGCTGCAAATAGTTTTTTTTACTTCAGGAAGCCCACATGATATCTCTGCACAGACCATATGATACTGTGAAAGGCAGGAATGTCTTGCTCACTGTATAATTTCTCTGTGTGCCTTCTTTTGCTACCATTAATAGCGAAAAAGTGAGTATTTACACACACACACGCTCGTTGCACTCCTCAACAAGAGCAGCTTATGATTGCCCACACTCACCGTGCTGCTTTGGTTTTGCCTGTGAAGTGTTTTCCTCACATTTAGTGTGACTCTAGCCTGTGACCCACTTTCTTCGACATATGTCACGTAGTTTGTCACTGTACGTTAAGGCTAATTTCATCAGCACCGTGGTGCTGAAAAAAACTGTGATAAGAAAAACTAACAAATTGCTGAAAATAATGTGCACATGGAGTCACAGAGGGCCGCAGAAAGTGGAGCACTAAGTTGAGTACTCACACAAGTAATCACGGTAGTCCTCAAATTAACTCATGAATGATGATAGTCATACACACATCAGGCAAGTTGTCGTTGTCACTGAATAAGAAATATTCACCTGACTCGTTCTGTTGAAGTAGGATGTATCCTCCTCAGGACACCAACTTTAACTTCATGTCATCATTCACATGTTTTTTCATAGTGCCTCCGTTATCCTTCTGGTTGAGCATTTCACAAAACAATCAGCAAAACATGAAAAAAATGAAGAGAAGTTCAGCAAAAACAAAAAGATTTTTTGGAGAAAGCTTGAGCGATGTCAACCAAGGTCGATGTCTCAGTAGAAACACATGTCGACATATGACATCCGTCTTTGTGTCTGCGTGTGTATGCGTGTGTGTTAGTGTGTGTGTGTTTCTACACAGGCACACTTAACACAAACTTCCACATGGCACTTGTTTTTCCTGATAGATCAAAGAGGGAGAAATAGTGCTAGATTTGTTTTGGTAATTGCTACCATTCTCGCTCAGCTTCCTGTGTCAGGCCCATCAAGGAGCCCGTGAGCCTCTCTTTCTATCTCCCGCCCTGATACTTGAGCTCTGTCCGTCCAGGAGACATAACATGGCAGCAGAATGCACCAAAACAGACAAAAGGGGACAATTTGTCTCTGGACGAATCCAAGAATGAGATCAGAGTTAAGAAGTGGAATTTAGATGAAACAACAACGGTTGTAGGGTTCCAGGCTCCTCCTATTGATGAATAGATGAAGTGATCTTATCTGGTCATTTTGGAAATACTGTAGTAGAAAGTGACTGAAGCAAGAGGTCTCCATGTAGATTAAGCTTTAATGGATTAATCCTGTCGGCCATCATGGGTTGCTTTGATGAAGGGTTTTCATTTTGATCTTTCCGGCCACAGTGCCCCCCAACATCAAAGGTGAGGAGGTTAACGCCACGGTGATGTTTGGCAACGTGCTGGAGCTTCATTGTCAGAGCGACGCCATCCCTCCCCCGTCCCTGTCCTGGCGCAAAGACGGGCGTCCGCTCTTCAGGAAGCCAGGCCTGACTGTGTCAGCTGATGGGAGCCAGCTGAAGGTACAACCTCCTTCCTTCCTTCCTCAACTTCCGTAGATGTAGAAGTTGGATGTGATTGGTGCCGTGGTCATCAGGTGGACAGCGCCCAGGTGCAGGACTCAGGCAGATACACCTGTGAGGCCACCAACGTCGCCGGCAAAACAGAGAAAAACTACAACGTTAACGTCTGGGGTGAGTGTGTCATTTCACTGAATGAGGTGTTGGATGGATTCACTTCAAGTCAGGGATAGTACTAAATATTTGCGTAAATAAGACAAGAGCGCCCCCCTTTGGTGTCTTGACATCATTGCAGTTTCACCAAGCATCCGAGGTTCAGAGGAGATGTCGACCCTGACTGTGGTAGAGGGAAGTCCCATCACTCTGGTGTGCGAGTCCAGCGGTATACCACCTCCGAGCCTCTCCTGGAGGAAAGACGGTGAGTGTGTAAATGCACGTGTGTGAGAGACGGGGGTTGAGAGACAGAGAGAGACAAACAGAGCAAGAGAAAACATGCCACAATGACTTGGTTGTCTCTTGGTCATGTGTGTGTCCACCTCAGGTGTGGAGCTCCGGTCAGATCAGCGCCTCCGGATTCTCTCAGGAGGTCGTCAGCTGCAGATCTCCAATTCCGAGAGGACAGACACAGCTTCTTACACCTGCACAGCCTCCAGCGCCGCCGGCAGCACCTCCAAGGAGTACAGCCTGCAGGTCTACGGTACGTCAGCAAGACTCAAATCCACTTACAAGTTGCTAATCAATGGTCCGCATTGATAATAATGTAGCAGCTTGGTTCCCAACAAAAAAACTTCAAAAGTTAGTGAAAACACAACAAAAACAGTATAAACTCAAACTATCCCACTCTCTACAGTCCGCCCCTCCATCAGAGGCAGTGACAGTGGCGCTGATGACGTAGCCATCACCAAAGGGGGCGACGTCAGTCTGCAGTGTACTGCTGACGGGGTACCGCGTCCAGCCATAACCTGGCTGAAAGATGGACGGCCAATCACAGGCCAGCATGGCGCCAAAGTCCTGAATGACGGCAGACTGCTGCAGATTAAAGATGCCAAGGTGTCAGACACAGGACGCTACACCTGTATCGCCGTTAATGTGGCAGGACAGGCAGACAGCAAGCACGACGTCAGCGTACACAGTAGGCATCGAGGTCATCCGGGGGGGACATCATCATTCGCTGGACGTTTTGGGTGCATGGATAATGTTTGTGTCCGTCCTTCATCCTATCGCCCCTTTTGCCCAGTCCCACCTAGCATCATCGGTCAGGTGGAGGTCCCAGAGAACGTGAGTGTGATTGTGAAGAACCCGGTGGCACTGACCTGTGAGGCCTCTGGTATTCCGCTTCCGGTGGTCACCTGGCTGAGGGATGGGCAGCCAATCAAAGCGACCAGTTCCGTGCGCGTCCTCTCAGGTGAGCTCTCATTGGTGCTCTGCTTTCTGGTGGCTGAGTGGTCCAGATAACTCATGGCAAATGGTTCGCATAGTCACGTAGCCATTGGGGCACTGAGGTCAAATTTATCACGTTTAGTTTATTACTTCCCTGCATGTCCTGACACACAATTTGTGAGATGAATAATAAGAGGCCTCAACTTTCCTCAGGGGGGAGGAGCCTGCGTCTGATGCATGCTGCCGTGGAGGATGCTGGGAGATACACCTGCATTGTATCTAACAGCGCCGGCGAGGAAAGGAAGAACTTTGACCTTGACGTTCTTGGTAAGTGCTTGTGTCACAACATCATTTTCTGGATGGATCTATTTCCATTTGAAACATTTCTGCTAGATGGGAAATTCTCATACACACCATTTTATCTTGCATTGGTCTTAGAAGTTCTCTCAGACTGACAAAAACAGTGAGAGCCATAATTGATTTTCAGTCTAATCCAACAGTTCCGCCCAGTATTGTGGACGAGGGGACGGTGACAGACACCAAGGTGAAGGAGAGACACAACATTACTCTCACCTGTAAAGCCTCAGGTATTCTCCTACTGTTCACACTCATGAATGGTGCGATCAAATGCGACCAAATATGGATTCCAGCGAGATCAATCTCCATATGCCCCTTTACCCCAAGGTAACCCAGTGCCTGAGATCCGATGGCTGAAGGACGGACAGCTGCTGGTGCCGGACAGACGCCACCAGGTCCTGTCTCATGGACGTTTCCTCCAGATCTCAGGGGCTCATGTTGCAGACACGGGCCGATACAGCTGCCTGGCATCTAACAGTGCAGGAGAGCGCAGCAGGCATTTCAACCTCAATGTCCTGGGTACACACACACAAACACACACACAGTCGGTAACTCAATCTGAATTTGCTGTTTCACCCACAAGCCTCTGTTGTCCCCTCCAGTGTCTCCAACCATTGCTGGGTCAGGTCAAGACAGCTCCACAGAGGAAGTAACTGTCACCCTTAGCAACCCCACCTCACTGATATGCGAGGTGCAGTCGTACCCGCCCGCCCACATCACCTGGCTCAAAGATGGAACCCCGTTTGAGTCCAGCCGCAATGTCCGCGTCCTCCCAGGTGACCATAGAATAGAACACAATACAGTTGCATAGAATAGAATGGTCCATCTCATAATTGTTCCACCTCCTGAAAGGCGGGCGAACGCTGCAGATTCTTAATGCCAAAGAGGAGGACGCTGGGAGATATACCTGCATAGCCACAAACGAGGCTGGGGAGACGCTGAAAAATTATGAGGTCAAAGTTTATGGTGAGCTTGTTTAAAAATCAGCTCCAAGCAGACTAAAATGAGAGCAGACTGATATCATTTGTTGCTAAGTGTTGTTGTCTTGGTTCTTGGCTGTTCCAAATTCATCTTATTCACACGTAACCTGTGTGTGTTTTTGTCTAAATTGCATTTGCTGCCCCCAGTTCCGCCACAAATCAATAAGAATGACATCCCAGGGGAGGGACTGTCTCCCAAAGAGATCAAGGTCAAGGTCAACAGCACGCTGACCCTGGAGTGTGCAGCCCAGGCAATCCCCGCTCCGGCTCTGCAGTGGTACAAGGACGGACAGGTGAAGCCTCTCCCCGAACGCCTCTCTACCTCTGCACCAGCGCAAATCAGCAGCCTTTTAACTTTTCATCCTTATTCGTAGATCCTTAAGGCAGACAATCACGTATCCATCACAGCCAACGGTCGTATTGTTCGCATCGAACACGCTCAGGTGTCGGACACGGGCCGCTACACTTGCGTAGCGACTAACATCGCCGGAGAAGACGAGAAGGACTTTGATGTAAATATACAAGGTGAACCGGGTTGATTGATGACAGTGAGGGTCTTTGTGCAGCTTCATGGGATCACAGCTTTTTCTATTCTTTACCGAGTGTCGATAAGCATTCACAAAATTATTATCTAGGGTTGTGTTTCAGGACCCTAAACCCTGAATGTTTTTTTTGTTTGTTTGTTTTTTTGTAGTTCCGCCTAATTTTAACAGACCCGGTGCAAGCGGCGATACGACATCTCCCTTTGGCGTCGAAGGCGATGTTCGGGATGTGATCCTAAACAACCCTGTCTCTCTGTACTGTGAGACCAACGCCGTCCCCCCACCAACGCTCACCTGGTACAAAGATGGGCGACTCCTGACCTCAAATGACAAAGTCCTCATCCTGCCAGGTCAGTGAGAAAAAAGAAAAAAGGCAAAGTACTTATCCTTTGTCCTGAAATCATGACGATCCGTTGGCTCACAGGGGGGCGAGTGTTGCAGATTCCCAGGGCCCAGGCCGAGGATACGGGCAGGTACAGCTGCGTGGCGGTCAATGAAGCAGGAGAGGACTCAATCCAATATGACCTCAGAGTGTTACGTAAGCATAGACATTTTGCTTTTCATTGTTTGAAATAATTCACATTCGAGGAAATAAATTTCAAGTGTTGTTGTGTCTGTGTTTATACCAGTGCCACCTTCCATACGGGGCACAGACAGCGACGGACCGGAGGAGATCACCGTCCTCGTGAATAAGACCACCCAGCTGGAATGCCAGGTGGATGGTAACCCCACCCCCAAGATCACCTGGTTTAAAGACAGCCAGCCAATCAGCTCTCAAGGCCCACACAGGATCCTGTCCAATGGGCGTACACTGCAGGTAATGCCCCATAATATGCAGCTAGATAGTTTAAGAATAAAGAAATAAAATCTGCATTTATTGTATAGAGGTACTATGAAATTCACGTCAATACTCAATAATCAATGTCAAATGAAATTGAAATGTTATTAAGTTCTTACACTGTATGTTCACAGATTAATATATAAAATGACATTGAACTTCAGAGGATTTATTTACTGCTTCTCCCTGAATTAAGTCTGTTTGCTTGCTCATCTGTTAGGTGCTGATGGCTCAGGTGTCAGACACAGGTCGCTACATGTGCGTGGCCGACAACGTGGCTGGAAGTGATGAGAAGTCCTTTCACCTCAACGTTCACAGTCAGTCTATAAGCTAGATAGACAAGTTTGTAATATAACTGCACATCTAACATCTCCTTTTACGTCATCTGCGTCATCTAACGTCTCCTTAGCAAGAAAATGCAATGTGCCTTAACCACAGCTATGCTAAGACATAACCATTTCTGTTGATCCAAAGCTATTTTCCCTTTCCAAGGTGACCAAACCAAGGTGACCAAAGTCATGATAATGTAAACAAGAACATAGATTGTAGATATAATTGCAGATAAATATGCATTATCATGATATAGTAAAAGCTGTGAGCACAAACATAGACTACATTAATAAGTAACACACTGATTTCATTTTTTTGTTGTTGCTGTGATGTCATTTTCCTCCCATTCCTAAATGAGTATTGACAAATGTGTTTCTTCCTCTCAGTGCCTCCTGCCATTCTAGGCCAGAGCCCCGAGAACGTGACGGTGGTGGTGAACAACTTTGTGTCTCTGTCTTGCGAGGCCACCGGCTTCCCACCTCCCACACTGAGCTGGCTGAGCGACCGGGGCCCAGTCCAGGCCAACGCTAACACCCTCATAATGCCAGGTAACTGAACACACTGGTTGTGATTCCATGTTTCACACCAAAACAAAGAGGGAATAAACCTAATGCTAAACCAAGAATATATTTCATGTGCCTGTGTGTACAATGTGTGATTCTAGGGGGTCGAACACTACAGATCCTTAGAGCCAAAGTGTCAGATGGAGGGAAGTACAGCTGTGTGGCCATGAATCCAGCAGGAGAGGCTCACAAGATCATCTACCTCACGGTGTTTGGTCAGTATTCATACTTGGAAATACGAGCTTGGTGTAATTAACAGAGATGGTCTCTCATACGTAGTCACATAGTGCCACACGGGATCAGACACTCACTTACTGCTTGTTACAATTTACAATGCAGTGTGAGTTGGCCATATGTCTCAACCTCCACATGTTTTTCAGTCCCCCCCAGTATTCGGGACAACAATGGCGACTCCCCCGTGGTGGTGAACGTACTTGTAGGGAACTCGGTGACTCTGGAGTGCGAGTCGAACGCGGTGCCTCCTCCGGTCATCACCTGGTACAAGAATGGCAGGATGGTGACAGAATCAACCAAGCTGCGCATCACGGCGGAGGGGCAGATGCTGGAGATTAAAGGCTCAGAGGTCTGCTGTGCTCCTCATCAGATTTCGCTTAATGCTGCAAGATGTTCCCTTTGCTGTTATACCTCATCATGGGTTCTGTCTTTTAATGTGTGACGATTCTTTTCTCAAATATAAACATCCTCGTAATGTTTCACATGTCATTCTTGCAATGAAAGTTACAATCATCCTCTGTGTTCCTCAGGTCTCTGATACTGGACAATATGTGTGCAAGGCCACCAATGTTGCTGGTCAGGAGGACAAAAACTTCCATGTGAACATATACGGTATTCGTCTCATCAGAATATTCACTCCTCTGTATATTCATGGGAAAAGTAAGAATTTTCCACTGAAAAAACTTAACCGTCTTCTCCTCACTTCTGATTTCAGTACCTCCCAGCATTGATGGACCCCCTGAGGAGAAAGTGGTAGAGACCATCAGCAATCCAGTCACCTTTGCCTGTGATGCTACCGGTGTCCCTCCCCCAAGCCTTATCTGGCTAAAGAATGGACGGTCCATAGGTGAGCATGGCTCAACAGAAACAGATTCAAGCAAACAAAACAATTTGTTTGGACAATTGAAATTTGCTAGATCATCTTGTCATGATCATTTAAGTACACATGTACATATCCCTGTCCGTAGAGACCTCGGAGTCTCTTGAGATGCACATATTCTCCGGGGGCAGCAAGCTGCAGATTGCACGGTCGCAGCTCTCTGACAGTGGAACTTACACATGTGTGGCCTCCAACGCAGAGGGCGAGGCGCGCAAGAGCTACCACCTCACCATACAAGGTACCAGCACAGTATCATACCAGGATTACCGCATACGTCTGTCAAATGTATCATCATCTAAATGCAGTCTGTTCAGCTTGTTTGTTCATTTTTTCGCACATAGTCCTTTAGCGTGTCAAATTCAAAGTGATATTGAGTCTCGATTGCACCTATAACAGCAGTCAATCTCTCTTAGTCCCTCCCAGCATCTCTGGATCAGAGCTCCCCAGTGATGTGGGTGTTCTGCTAAGTGACAACATTCAGCTAGTCTGTCAAGCCAAAGGAAGCCCGACTCCAACCATCCAGTGGCTCAAAGATGGAGAGGAGCTGAGCACCACAAGTAACAAGGGAGTCAAGTACGAGAATGTTCCAAATCTTATACAGAAATCCCAGAAAGGCTAGAATTATTGGCAAAATCAAAAATCTCTGTGTTTGTGTTTAGAATCAGTCCAGACGGCAGCACTCTCACTGTTTCTGGAGCTCAGACCACAGACAGTGGGAAGTACACGTGTGTAGCCACCAACGCTGCAGGGGAGGAGGACAGAATATTCAATCTGAACGTGTATGGTGGGTTTAACACATTCCTACAACACACACAACAACAACACGCCTTTACATAGGAAAGATTCATAGGCGCTGCTTTTACTCCTCTTTCTCCTCTATCCCTCCAGTACCTCCAGCGATTGACGGTAACAGTGAGACGGCAGAGGAATTGGCCACAGTCCTGGACAGCTCGGTCAATATTGAGTGTGTGGCCGCAGGCTCGCCTCCACCGCAGCTCAACTGGCTGAGAAACGGCCTGCCCCTGCCCGTCTCCTCGCACATCCGCCTCCTCTCAGCTGGACAGGTGCTCCGGTAGGTCAGTGGACAGGGATCATCGACATCGATTGTAGTGTTTGGTGAATGATTCAGGTGCATGTGTAAATGTTAGATAAAAAATACTGAGGTATGTGCTAACGTGCCAAAGGTCTGAGACCGAAGATGCCAAATCCATCAAGACATTTAAGTCTTACTCTTTTTGGTGTTTGACAGGATTACGCGCACCCAGGTGTCTGATGGTGGCACCTACACCTGTGTAGCATCAAACAGGGCTGGAGTAGACAACAGACATTTTAAGCTACGGGTACACGGTGAGTCTGACAAATGTTCCTATCAAAAATCCTATTATGCACATTGTCAAGGTTCTTTGTTGACAAACTAGGGCTCATTTATGCCGTCTGTCCCTCAGTGCCCCCGGGGCTGGACGGCGCAGGGACCACAGAGGACGTGACAGTGGTGAGAGGAAACACAGCGTCTCTGCTGTGTATCGCTGACGGGACCCCAACTCCTACCGTGTCCTGGCTCTGGGAGGGCAAGGCTCTTGCTCCTGGTGCCCACCTTAGCCTTCTCAACCTAAACACCACTGTGGAGATCCTGAAGGCACAAATAAACGACACGGGACGTTACACCTGCGTAGCCAACAACACCGCTGGTCAGGCCAGTCGCCACTTCAGCCTGAAAGTGTTGGGTAGGTCAGAACAGAGCTTTCCACACCCGCCCCAATGCTAGATGGCAATTTCTTAGCTTTGACTGGGTGATAGAGAAACAATGTCCATTATGTTTGTCCAGACCCGCCTCAAATCAAGGGTTCAGGGGTCCCAGTGGAGGTTTCTGTGGTGGTCAACAACGTCCTGGAGCTGCAGTGTGAGGTCTCAGGCATCCCCGTGCCCTCGCTGACCTGGATGAAGGACGGCCGTCCCCTGCCCCACACGGACAGCCTGCGTCTTCTCCGGGCAGGAGAGACTCTCCGTGTGGCCTCGGCCCAGGTCAGAGTGACCAGACACATCTAGTTTCTCACAGTTCAAACGGAATTATTGAGTTTGACCCAAATGGTGCTGCGGTTCAGGTGGAGGATGCAGGCAGATACAGCTGCTTAGCCAACAGTCCTGCAGGGGATGATGACAAGGAGTTCCTGGTGCGAGTGCATGGTGGGTAGCAAAGTCCTCGCTTGAAGAGAAGAAACTTCGAATGGTGCCAACACCTTCACTCTCTCTACCCTGAAATTGAAATCATCAGTGTTGCTTTCCTTCTGCCCTTCCTTTTCCTGCACCAGTTCCCCCAAACATTGCGGGGGAGAGCACACCGCAGGACGTGTCTGTGCTACAGGGCAGACAAGTGACTCTGGAGTGCAAATCCGACGCCATTCCACCACCAACCCTTACCTGGCTCAAAGATGGTCAACCGCTACAGGTCACACTTAACTTAATGACTCAATCAGTTTCATGTCAGGCATTGTAAAAATCTTGAACAACAACAACAGCAACAATTGTAATAATGACAGACCTCCTCTTTATAGGCTTCTGCCCGTGTGCGCGTTCTATCCGGTGGACGCTACTTGCAGATCAACACATCCGAGCTGAAGGACAGAGCGCAGTATACCTGTGTAGCCAGCAACATCGCCGGCGAAACCACGCGACTATTTAATCTGACTGTCAACGGTACGGCTACTTTTTGTGTGCTTGTCGCCAATTAACAGCAACTCTTACATATCTTTTCATCTTTCGTTCTATTTTTCTGTCCCCACAGTCGCCCCGACCATAAAGGACAGCCCCCAGTCAGTGTCGGTGCACATCAACCAGCCCGTGGTGTTGGAATGTGAAGTTAGCGGGGTCCCACCGCCTCGCGTCACATGGAGGAAACACGGTGCTGTTTTAGCAGGAAACAACCCCAGGTAACTAACACACACACCATGGGTCTTTGTGCTGCAAACAGTGTTATGGATTGAAAACAGTCCTTACAAATGTCAGGTGGCATCATTGTCATTGTAGAGTGGATGACAAAGGCTCAATGTTATACATCTCAATTGTCAAAAACGCTATCTAAGACATTTTTGATGTTAACCACTTCACGTCTGCGACCACGTGTGCAGGTATACATTTGCAGAGGATGGGTCCTTACACATCCACTCTGCTCAGGTGACTGACACGGGCCGCTACCTGTGCATGGCCACCAATCCAGCGGGGACGCAGCGCAAGAGAGTGGATTTGCAGGTGTTTGGTGAGCCAAGACTCCTCTGAAACGCAGGCGATGTGCGAGTCACGCGCCCTAAATCGCCGTCGGTCTCATTGCAGTGCCCCCCTCCATCGCTGCGGGCCGCACGAACGTCACCGTCACCGTCAACGTCCAAACCACGCTGTCCTGTGAAGCCACCGGCATTCCCAAGCCCTCCATCAGCTGGACAAAAAATGCCCGCGCCATCAACACTGACCAGAACCAGAATATGTACAGGTTGATCCAGGTTTCCTTTCTCTCTGTTCCTACACAGTGACTGCTGATTACTCAGTCCATGAACAACTCACCCCTCGTATTGGATGACTTTATCTCTACTTTATGAAAATAGAGTCTATTTTATTTCTTTGAGGTACAATCTTAAAAACTGTCATCTCAAAAGAAAACATTTGTTCTCGTGTCCACTACTTTCAGGCTACTATCCTCTGGCTCCCTTGTTGTCATAGCACCAACAGTTGAAGATACAGCAATTTATGAGTGTGTGGTGTCTAACGAGGCCGGGGAAGACTCCAGAATCATCAATCTCACTGTCCACGGTGAGTGACAGGGAGTTATTTAAATAAAATGTGCTAAGATTCGCAAGCCACGGTTCATCTGTCAATATTTGGACCCGTTTGTCTCATAATTTTTTGCTTGATACATTCAGATGATGCATTTATTTTCTACCTGTTCTTTCAACAGTCCCTCCGTCCATAGCGGATGAGCCCACTGAGTTAGTTGTGACCAGGCTGTCCCCTGTGGTCATTGCGTGTACTGCATCTGGTGTCCCAGCACCCACACTGCACTGGAGCAAAGATGGAGTGAGACTCCCCAAAGAGAACCAAAGATACAAAATCCTTCCTGCAGGTCAGTTTGAAGAGCACACCAAAGAACATCAGCGGTCACTGTTGTAAATTTCAGTCCTTAACGTACATGTATATCTGTCAGTCTGTCTGTCAATCCTTACTACCTGCTGTTTGTGATTCTTCCTCTCAGGTGCAGTGGACATCCCCTCAGCTGAACTCAGTGATGCTGGACGTTACACTTGCGTGGCCAAAAATCCCGCAGGTTTCACCCAGCGCCACGTGCAGCTGACAGTGCAGGGTAACGTTCGTGTTGACTACAACCAGGGGGCCACTAGTTGTTCAGCTGCTCACTGTGCTCCTCCTCTCTCCCCTCAGAGCTTCCAGTGATCCAATCTCACCCTTCCACTCTGGACGTCATCCTCAACAACCCCGTCACACTGCCGTGCAAGGCCACAGGCTCGCCTAGACCCACAATCACCTGGCAGAAGGAAGGCATCAACATCCCCACTAGAAGTAATGCCCACCTTACTGTACAAGTGTGTGTGTGTCTGAGTATGCGCATGCTCTCACAACTAACTGATCATGCCTCCTGCACCAATCAGGCGGCAGCTTCACAGTGCTGCCCGACGGAAGCCTGCAGATCTCCAAGGCGTCTGTGTCTGACTCTGGGACCTACATGTGTGTGGCTCAGAATCCTGCTGGGACGGCACTGGGCAAGACCAACCTAAGAGTGCAGGGTACGTCAAACACTTCTACAGAGGCTTAAAACACATCTCGACATTCTGGAGTGACCACTGTGCTCACTGCTGTCTGCAAAACAAGTACATAGAATATGGGGACATTATTTTCTTATGGAATGGATAAAATATGCACCCCCTAGTCCCTCCGGTCATCAGCTCAGCGACGCAGAGTTACCAGGCGCCCGTGGACTCCTCCGTGACCCTCGAGTGCCAAGCGGATGGCAGCCCATCGCCCTCTGTCCGCTGGCATAAAGACGGGCAGCCCGTGAGTGAATCTGTACGCCAGCGGGTGCTCAGCTCGGGCTCTCTGCAGATCGCCCTCATCCAGCCGAGCGACACTGGGAGATACACGTGCACTGCCGCCAACCCGGCCGGCACTGTCAGCCTGGAGCTGAGCCTCACCGTACAGAGTGAGTTACAATAATCCCATGTTTTAACTTTTTACTGCATTCAGTGATTTCCAAGGCTGATCTCTCCCAAACCTCACCAGTAAAATTGTTAATAGGTGACGAAATCAGTGAAATTGTGACTATCCTCTAACTCTTTTTCTATTTCGCCGGTCCCTTTTGCAGTCCCGCCCACCATCCGTGCTGGCGAATCGGAGGTCTCAGTCGTGGAGAACACCCAGGCTCAGCTAGTGTGTGTGGCAGAAGGCGTGCCTCAGCCCAGCCTATCGTGGGAGAAGGATGGCGTCGCTCTCAGTGAAAGCAGGGGAGAGTACACTATCCTGCCCTCAGGGGAGCTTGTCATCGACTCTGCTCAGGTAACATTAGCAAAAACAAGAAAATATTTGGAGTGTCATCGCCTGTAATCACACTAATCATGTCCCATTTGTGTTGGCGGTTGAGATCCTTTGCTCTGTAGAAGTTTGTTTGTGAAAGTTGCTGCACCTAAGCCACCTAAGGTTCTACAAGATATCTGCCTCTTCCCTCCTGTTTCAGCCCAATGATGCCGGGAGTTACACCTGTGTCGCCACTAACTTGGTCGGCCAGGACAGTCGCAATGTCATGCTGTCCGTCCACACCCACCCCGTCTTCAACGAGCTGCTAGGCGACGTGGCGCTCAACAAAGGCGAGCGCCTGCTGCTGGCCTGCGGCGCCAACGGGATTCCGACGCCCAAAATCACTTGGACCTTCAACAACAACATTGTCCCAGGCATGTGGCAACCATCAATAAATCCACTCCATCGCGTGTTTACGATAATTGTAGATTTTGCTGATTTAACTGCAACAGCTGTTTTGTGTTTTATGTCAAGCAAAAATATAATTCTTCTTTTGATTTGTGATCTGATCTTACAGTTCACTACGACCACATGAACGGCCACAGTGAGCTGGTGATAGACAGAGTGAGTAAAGAGGATTCTGGAACATACTCGTGTGTGGCTGAAAACAGCGTAGGAAACATAAAGTCTCTGGGCTTTGTGTTTGTCAAAGGTAAGGCAGCATTCTCAGCCAAGGCCTCAAGAACTCTTGACCTCTGTTGACCCCAGGTCAAGTGAATTGTGTTTTTCTCTTTTCATTCTTCCCGTTTTTGTGTTCAGAGCCCCCAATAATCGATGGGGACCCCCACTCCAACCGCATCGAGCCTCTGGGTGGAAATGCCATTCTCAACTGTGAGGTTCGTGGAGACCCCTTACCCACAATCCAGTGGAGCAAAAATGGAATAAACATCCAGATTAGCAACCGCATCCGCCAGCTGGACAACGGTTCCCTGGCAATCTATGGCACTGTGGTAGGAAAGCGGCTCATTGTGGAAAGATTTCATTTTAATGAGAATCAGAGATATGACAACAAGGGGTCTCTTTGCCTTTCAAGAGTGAAGATGCCGGAGGTTACACCTGTGTGGCAACAAATGACGCTGGGGTGGTGGAGCGCAGTGTGACTCTTACCTTACAGCGTGGGTCCTTTGTTTTTATCTGCCATATTCAATGTTACTCCTCAAAAACATGGCCGTATCATTCAAACTGAGGACTTCAATTGTGTGAAACTGCCTCCTCCAGGTGCACCCAGCATCGTCATTGAGCCTGTGGAGACAGTGGTGGATGCCGGGACCACGCTGGTATTGCAATGTCAAGCAGAGGGAGAGCCCACGCCAACTGTCGAATGGTCTCGCCAAGGACGCCCCCTCTTGGGCAACGATCGCTTCTCTGTTTTGTCCAACGGTTCCCTGAGGATCAGCAGTGCTCAGAAGGAGGACACGGCTGAGTATGAGTGCGTGGCCAGAAACTTGCTAGGATCGGTGTTGGTCAGCGTTACTCTCACTGTGCGAGGTGAGCGGAGGATTTTCTGTGTTGTATTGTTGATGTTAAAGAAAATTACACTTAAATGAGCACGTGTTTGTTTTTCAGTCCATGGGGGGTACTCTGAGTGGGTGGAGTGGGGTACCTGTAGTGTATCTTGTGGCGCTGGTGTCCAGAAAAGGCGGAGGCAGTGCAATAACCCTTTACCTGCCAACGGAGGGCGTCACTGTACCGGAACAGATACAGAGACGCGCATTTGTCAAAGAAAACCCTGCCCAGGTTAGACAGATATGATGGTGGATTATTCATCATCACACCCACCTTTACAAAGTTGATTACTGCGTGTATGTGTAGTAAGATTTACCTCATGGAGATTTACCTCTTCTCTCCCACAGTGGATGGTAACTGGTCAGAATGGTCCTCTTGGGAGGAGTGTTCCCGGTCTTGTGGTCAAGGAAACAGGACCCGGGTCCGGACCTGCACTAACCCTCCAGCTCAGCACGGGGGCAAGCCTTGCGAGGGAAAGGCAGTGGAGGTCATCATGTGCAGTGTCAGGCCATGTCCAGGTGAGGGCCTACACTTTGGAAAAAATCGGAAAGAGTATCGGAGTAGAAATGGGGATGATAAAAAAATAAAAAAAAACATAGGTGTTGCACATGTGTCTAGTCTCTGCTGGTGCCATTTCAGTGGCAGGTAACTGGGGCAATTGGATGCCATGGAGCCAGTGCAGCGAGACCTGTGGTAAGGGTATGCAGTCCAGAATACGACTGTGTAACAACCCCCCTCCAGCCTTCGACGGACCTCAGTGCGAGGGTTCGGACACTCAGACACAAGTCTGCAAGGAGAGACCTTGTCCAGGTGAGCGTTCACGCTTTTCCACGAGGGAAATCCTCGGAAAATAGAGTTTATGTTTAACAGCCACCAAAGTACAAAAGATGGCATGCAAGGATTTATATTTATCCTCCTCTGCCCTCTAGTGGATGGGAAGTGGTCCTCCTGGGTAAGCTGGGGAGCCTGCAGCGTTTCTTGCGGGGGTGGTACCAGACAGAGGACGCGCTTGTGCGCTAGCCCCGCCCCTCAGCACAGTGGCAGACAGTGTGAGGGCAACGACGTGCACATCGACTTCTGCAACAGCGAGCCCTGCCCCAGTGAGTCGGTCACACTTTTCCCCCCTGCTCCGATGTTGATTGCTATTTTCCCACGTGAAACCCTCTAATTTGAACATGGCCGCTCGCCCAACTTCCTACCAGTTAATGGCAACTGGGGCCCGTGGAGCAGCTGGGGCAGCTGCAGCAAAACCTGCAACGGTGGCCAGATGAGACGTTACAGGACGTGCGACAACCCCAGACCGGCAAACGGCGGCAGAGCGTGTGCGGGCACGGACACGCAGATACAGAGGTGCAGCACGGCAATTTGCCCCGGTGAGTCGGCGCCTGTTATTGAACCAGGAGCAAAAATACAGTTTAAAGGACGAGACCGTGGAAAAGCCTGTGTTTGTGTCTGACTCCGCCGCTGTCATTGTAATAGTAACTGTGTAATGTGTGTGTAGTTGATGGTAACTGGGGATCGTGGCAGCCCTGGGGAGAATGCTCAGCTTCCTGCGGAGGCGGGCAGAGGACTCGTTCCAGACTGTGCAATAGTCCACCTCCGAGCAATGGTGGGCGGCCATGTCCAGGAGACTCCTCCCAACTGTCCAGGTGTAACACGCAGGCGTGCCCAGGTAAGACCTGTTTGTTATGAGTGTGTCTGTGTGTTAGAGTGTCTATGTAAATGACAGGATTCAAGTTTGGATTCGTCCGCTTCTATCTTTCTGTCAGGGGGGCCCAAAAGAGCACGGGGCAGCATCATTGGGAACATTAATGACATCGATTTTGGCATTGCGGTCCTCAACGCCACCATCTCAGAGAGCACCTCAGGCAGCCGAATCATT
>OMPJ01029219.1:32743-45781 GCA_900312935.1 Carapus acus
CAGGGGTTGAGGGAGTGCCCCCCGCCCCCTTCTACCGACTTGTTACAGGTATCCAGACGGAGGAGCTGCTGGCCGGAGGGGCCGCCATCAAGCCAAATCAATGGTTTGTACAGAGTCGGCGCGTGTTGGGACGCGCCGGTCCGACGCGGCGTGGAGCTCAATCTTTTGATACGCAGGCGAGAATTCTTCAAACATGTCGGAGCGAAATTTGGAGGAAACTTCTCCTCTCGATCCGAGGCCGTCGTGACATTAAAGTGAGGATTTATAGATTTGTAACAGGCACCAAGCAGAGAACGACCGCAGACCAGAGGCGGAAAGGGATGATTTATGAATCTGACCTAATTTTTTTCCTTTTTTTTTTTTTTAATGTGTAAAATTCCACCTTGACTTTTCCACAATATACCAGCAGCTGATTTGACTCCTTACCACAAATTTGAACGCGTCACTTCTGAATCTCTATAAAATCCTGTTGATCAAAGGAAAACTGGAAAAAAAAAACAAGAACATTCTCCCATCAGATGTGTCCCCGATTCGTCCCTGTTAGTCTCTGATCCAAAGCGTCAGGACGCCGTCTCTTCACTTCCCGAGTTTGGAACGCGACCCCCTCTTTGCGAACTTCTTCTTCTGGATCTCGTTGAGGGTGAGCGGCATGGCGCAGCGGGACGGGTTCTCCTTGCGGTACACGATGCTGTCCTTGATGGCCTCTTTGATCACCTGTGGGCGGGAGGAGGACGACAAATCAATCGGGATACGTGGACTTGTGGAGCCTTTGCATTCATTTCTTATGATCATCATCAAAATTTGGTCTGGTTGGTCCTGAAGTTTGCTCCTGAAAATTCACTATGGAATTTATTAAAGGGTATTTGATTGCCCGATTAAGATATTGTAGAAAGAATTGCTTCACATCTCCAATGTGGACTTAATTATGGACTTAAAATGCAAAATAATGGGATGGTAAACACACGCTTACAATGCGATTAATCGCAGAAACCTGGTGATTAATTGCAGGTTCAAAAAATGAATCATTTGACAGCCCGACTGGAAAATAACAGGAAATAACACATTAAGTGCTCATTACAGGGAGGCTAAACCCATGTTGGTAAGCAGCCACTTTGTAGGGAGAGGTACACTCGTCTTTGACTTGACTTTTATTCTTCCCCCCCCCCATCTCACCCCATAATCACATCCCATTCGCAGTAATCGGCGGAAAGTGGAGGGCGCTGTGCGGCGTTGCCGTCAACTGTGCGAGAGCAGGAATGTGTCACCTCAGCACGTCTTCTGCCTCAAGCCAGGCGACACTTGTACCAGTAGTTTAATGAGGTTGATTTCTTGCCAGATAGTTGAGTTAAATCACATGTTAGGAGGCTTTGCTGGCTGTGATTGGAGGAGGGCCTGTCGCCAAACTATCTGGGTGTAAATGGAAAATATTTTCGCCTTTGGTCACATGTATGCTCGTTTTTTTCTGAGCTTTTGTTGGAAAATGTGATTTTGTTGTTTTGGGGGGAGGTAAGAAGGTTTCTCCTTGGGCGGCCGTTCCTCTTAATCGCTCGCGTTTTCTCGTACGGTTTCAGCCCTGAACGTGGAGGTGTTAACACGCGCAGACGAATGAGGGATAGCAAGCAACGACTTGACCAAAAAAAAAAAAGAAAAAAGAAAAGGACAAAAGGGCAGATGTGGAGTCAGTTCGAAGGCCTCTGCCTCGTCCCTCTTTCATCGCCACAAACACCGTAATTTAAGACCTGTGCGCACTCGGCTGTTTAAAGAGTGGTAATAACACGCAATAATCGCAGTAGAAAAGCATTTCAAAGTGGACCAAAAAGGCTTTCCCACAGCACAAGAAGTACCCTTTTGTTTTTCTAGGTTAGCGTCCCTGACAGATACTAAAATTGCGACCCCGGGCTGATTTTCTTCAAGTTAACGCTGTAAGTCCGAAGCCGCGTTTTGGGGCTGGAATGCAGCTCTATCCGCATCGCCGGCGGCTTCAATGAGCCGCGGTTCCTTCCGTCTGACAGGCGGATGACAGCGGCGATGCCTGGAGCGCCCGAGGCCAGGTCGGCCACGCGGTGCCGAGTAGATCGACAGAATGTCGCCCTGGCAGAGAAAGTAGGCCTGCTATGAATGAGCGGTCCCCTCGCATGTAATCGAAGAAGCAGTGTCGGATCTCCGTCTCAGTGAGTGAAAGTCAGTCTCGCGCACGCAGCTACACAAGAGAGGACGAGTTCCACGCAACTGGATTGGTTCATCGCAAAACAGGGCTGAGTTTTACGGCGTTTGCGCAATTATTCCGTCGTATGTTTGAAACATCGTGCTAACCTCCAGGTTGTTGAGAGTGTTGAACTCCATGAGGTCATGGAGCCTCATGAAGGCCTCGTTGGAGTACTGGAAGTTAAAAGTGGAATACGGCGACTCAGAGTCGTCGAATATGTCGAAGTCGGCCACCTCCTTCTCCTGCTCCGTCTCCCTGGGGACACCTGGAGACAATCCAAGACACAGATGAGGACAACAACATCGATGGGGAAAGTCATTTCGACGCAAAGCAACAAGAGATAGTGGGGAAAGAAATATGGAGGCTGTTCAGAAATTACTGTCTCCGCTTGGACTTTGGATTCAAGGTCCGGGTCAATCATGTTGCTTGGACTGGGACTGCTGAAAATAATCTATTGGGGAAACTAGAAACTTAGCACTTAGCATCTACCATGACTGAGTATCTGTCCATGTCTGCTGTATGACTGAACTGTTCGTGCTTTCTACTTGATACTTTTCACTGGGGAGTCTCTGTTGGCTCAAGCCAAGCCTGGGGAGGAGGGAAAGGTTATCACGTCCCCGCGTCCCTGCGTGGCTGATATATGGTTTGTGTATACGCGGCTAGCTGCCACTGGCGTGAGAAATTCCCCCCAGACACCTGGCTCCTCCGGGGGCCGTAAATTCAGCAGGGCTGCTCATAAAACACTGATCACACACACTGCGGTCATGTCTGTGCAGGAGCGCACGCGGCCCCAGAGGACACCGCAACGCTGCACAGGTATGCGTCGACAAGCGCGCACGCCTTTTGCTAACCGCCAACGACGAGCCACATCAGAGGAAGTATCCAGGTCAGTGAGATTGTGGTGGTGGAGGAGGATGTTTGGAGGGAAATGTGGGGAGGGTGACGGCAGGAGTTTGTGGAGCGTGACGAGGCGAAAAATCAAGGACAACTTGTTGAGCACAAAGAACGCCGCGAGGAACCCAGTAACTCCACCCCCTCTTCCCTCAGAGAGGGTTGCACATACATACCGGGAGCTTTAAACTGCCTGAAGTTGATGTTGACCAGGACAAAGTGGATGATGGTGGGGCAGTTCCTCTCGCCTTTCCTGGGCTTGAAGACGTAACATTCCTTGAGGCCCTCGCGGTCAAAAACCTTGGGATCAATTTTGGGAAACGGGAGCTTGTTCATCCGAGCCCACTTCTCAGCCAGCAGGAGCTCCTGAGGGGGGAGTCAGGAGAGCAAATTAGGAGAGCGCAGACACACAACGTGCAACGGCGCAAGGGAAGTAATTATGACAGCGGCGTGCTGAATTCTGCGGTCTTCAGCCATGAGCGCTACGATCGTAGCTCACGGCTAAACTATGTACGCAATGCTTCAGCAAGTCGGTACAATCTTATCCGGCATTGATCGTTGGACCTTAAATCACGTCAGGTTTTACTTTGTTTGCGGGAAGACATCAGGACTGACCTTAAACGGAGGGCTGGAGTCGCTCGGTCGTGCGGAGAAGTCGAAGGAAATAATGAGGTCGACCCCTCTTTGAGGCCGTAAAATGAGAGGATACGGGAGGTTGTACGTCAGGCCGCTGTCCACTACATGGATCTTCTTACTCTTCACGTCCAGTGGTTCGTAGATGCGGTCGAATTCATCCGGGTCTGGAAATACATTTTGCAGCTTTTGTGTTACGACTTCCGATTGTAAATTGTTGTCTTCCTGTTTTTAGCTCTTACCTGTTACGGCGTCCACCTCATCCTCTGGTGCAGCTGACGGGCACATGTAGTCACTGAAGGGGGAGAAAGGGATGCTGGCATTCAGGTTCAGGCCCAGCATGAAATTATGTACCTAGCGAGAATGGAAAAAATATAATTGAGAAGATGTGCACACAATAAAAGTCGTGTTTGTTTGGTCTTCTCCATTTACCTTCCCCGCCCGGCCCTCTCTCGTGTTGAATAGGGAGGTGTCGCTGAATAGCGAGGTGAACATTCGCTGAACCCAGCTGGCCTGAGCGTGGCGATGGTACTCGTCCTCTGCCTCATGGTTCTCCGAGCCCCCTGAGTGAGACAGCGAGGACCAAGACATTCGGTTAGCTTTTTCTCACGTACGCTGAAATGTCATCACGAGGTAATGGAAACCAAATCCTACGTAAACAAGTTTTATCTTTGCCATCTATTCATTGTTATCATTCCTACTTGTTTACATCTACGTCCCTTCTGTCTCTCGTACGTGTCCTCATGCACTGGTACCGACACGCTAGCTTCACAGGCGCTAATATGGACACGTCACACCTGCGGATACACGTGATTGTTCCCTCCTAGCTAGTATGTTAAGGCGTTTTCCCACCACAGACAACCGAATGTCGCACTGTCTGCCCACATCCTTCGGGGTGGAAAATCTAAATCACACCCCAAGTCTCACCTTTGCGTGGCTCCACGTCGTTGTCCAAACTATCTTCGCCAAGGATGTGCTGTGGCTTGATCTGTTCTGTAAAGACAACAGAGGAGACGGCTTAGCCGATCCAGGACCGCGATAAGGAGGTTCTGTTTACCGTATATAGGCGACGCAGTGACTCAGAAACCAGAAGAGATCATTCGATCCAACTGTCTTAGGGATTCACCCAACGTACGCCTCCATTGTTCGGAGGGTGGGAACGCTTTCAGACAGAAATTCAATGACGCCTGAATATCCTAATCCGAGGATGCTTTTCCCCATGTCACATGCACTGAAAATTTGTCAATTGACGTTTTTAGGCCGGCCATTTTTAAAACGAGTTTGCAAGGCTGATGTTGAAGAGGGAAAAGTCCTCTTCAGTCAAAGAGAATGAGACCTCAACAATGACTGGAACTTGAGGAGACAGAACCCGATCCACCTCGAATTACTTGTACCATCCGAGGAACAATGTCGTAGGACGTGATTAGGAAACAAATACATGCACCAAATACTCGCAGATAAGGCAGCTATGAAACATATTGTGATGAATTGTACAGTTCTTTTTGTTTTGTTTTGTTTTTTCTTGTTTTGTTTTTTGTTTTGGATGGCACTGTGTATGACGTTAAAAATGGCTCCCATTGTAATCGGACACAGAGCTCCATGAATCTTGGAATTTTTCCATTACTCGTTCTTTCGGCTGAGTTGAAGCCACCTCAACGAATTTCAGTTGCATTAGCGATTGATTCTCCATTGACTGTTGATCGATGAAGTTGCAACAACACAACGCAAATGGGGGAGAAACAGAACTCTCACCTAACTCCTCCTCCATGGTGCTGCCCCCCGTTTTGTCTTTGACGCCCAGCACTCTGTTGAACAGGATGGAGAAAGCGCTGCCCCACACACCTGACGCAGAAGAGTCGAGTCAGTCAGCCATTGCATCGAGAAATGTTGCTCGCCGCCTGTGCACTTAGGAATCAGAGGTACTCACCCATGAGAAAATGGAGGGGGTTTTCCTCGTATTTCTTCACCACTGTGCCCATGAAAAACTTGCTTCCGAACAAGTCCGGGGTCATGAAGGTTCCGTACTTGGCCATCCCGATTTCATATGGGCTAAATTCCACCCAATCTGCAAGCAGGCAGATGGAAGGAACATCACTGAGTGTTTCAAGGAAAGGGTTCCTGTTTCAAACTGCGGTTGTTCTTTTTTGTCTTTTGTAAAAAAGTTGAGGTTAGGGTTAGGTTGTTGAGGTTTTCCTGGTGCATTCCAAGGACACGACGGTTATGTAAGAGGAAACTGGAGAAGATACGATGTTCTGTCTGTGTGTCAGCTGTCAAATGGACTGGGAAGTCCTGCAGGTCCCTTAGGTAACCTGCCTCCCACAGACAGAACCATTGACCTCCTACACTCCGCACCACCTCCCTCCAACACCCCCACAAGTCCCTCCAGTCACCATGACCTGGGGCAGTGAATGCAGACAGACCCTATGGATGGTGGACGACTCAAAAAAATGTTTAGTCAGCGCACAAAGCTGCGCATCCCTTCAGGATGAGGCCTCTTCTATAACACAGGAAACGTTTCATTTCCTTCAGGATTATTCTGAAATTCTAACAGTTTGATGCTGTTCAGAGCAGCAATGGCGCATCCACACGTACTCGCAACATACCATAAGAACAGTGGACACTGCAGAGACGACAATGTTCTCACTCATTAACTCAGGCTATGACGACTAATTGTGGTTTTGAAAATAAATCGTTACACCTCAGTGAGCAGGAATTACATCAGATCTGCATTGGACGAGACGATCCAGACACCTGACAGCTTAACACACAAACATGTTTGGCGTCCTTTTTGCGGTCACCTCAGTCACCTTCCACCCTCATTATCGTCTGTGAGACAGGCTGTTGATTTCACATCTTGACAGCCGGGTATTATCCATGACAATGGCCGTTTAGACACGAAAGATCGACAGGATAAAGGAGAACTGGGGACAGAGGACATCTTCTTTTCTATTTTTATCACTGGGCTTGTTGTTTTGTTGTGTGTTGTCCTCGTAGCCTAGGCATAATAGTGACAGCACACGCTAACAACCCACTAAGGGAAAAGGTCAGGTTTGCCCCGAAAAACACCAAAAAAGCAACACATCAGCTAAAAATAACGCAACAGCACTTGGTAAACAATAGACTGCGTCTTGCACAGTGTACCGGAGACAATAGGTCTTCGAACCATTTAGAGTTCTTCCATTAACAACTGCTTGAACAAGTATCGATTTTCTACTGTTTGGCCGCTGGAAGTCTCAACCTCTATTCAACCTTGTTCTGTTTTATATAGAGATGTCCGATAATATCGGCCCACCGATATCATCAGCCCGATATTAGCATAAAAATGTAATATCGGTATCGGATTTTTTTGCTTTAAAACCGATAAAATAAAAACCGATAAAAACACAATAATGCTTGCACCGAAATAGTGCCTATGCGCTCCTGAAGCGTTTACCGGCGCACATATCGGTATCGGCCGTTATCGGTATCGGTAAATTGAGAGTCGGACAATATCGTCATATCGGATATTGGCAAAAAAGCCAATATCGGACATCCCTAGTTTTATACTGTAATATTTCTTGCCTACGTGCACTACACCACCACACGGACCTTTGTTTACACAAGCATCTTGTTCGATGATCAAGCATGTTGTTATGTTACAATTATGTCTTGTCTTATCCTGGACACGCATCTTGGGTTTGGCAGTATGCAATCTCTTTGTTCGCTGAACTTGTTCTACGTAGCTGTAACAAATAAAGCCTACGTTTAAATCTAAGTCTCCCTCGTCTCTAATCTTCATCTATAATTTGCCAGACTCAATATTCAGACTCAGTCTTGCTAGCTGTATGTCTTTTTGGCTGATTCCATTCAATGATATTCATGCGTGTTTTTGCGCTTGAAGCCATGTTGTGACGCCACTTTAGCTACAATTATGTTGACTTTTTTTTAAAGATAATCCTCCCTGAGTGCACACACCCTCTCCACTTAACCACGCGTTCTGAGCATTCTTGGCCAGCGGCTAATTACTGCTGCCGTCTAGTTGCTACCCAACACGACCACGCAAAGAAAACAAAGGTGTGAATTTAAACATTTAACTATCTTTAATTGGTCTGCGTCTGTGATGTCACCTCTTCCGGTGGACTTTGCTGCACCTGTTTTCAAGTTTAACGAGTTGAGCTGGGAAAAATGTCCCTTAGGTGGAGCTATTTTTCTGAGTGGCATTTGTGTACAGTTTGTCCGAGATTTTCCTCACAAAATAATCACCCACTGACGACATGGTGTCGTTTCTCTGGAACCTGGTCAGCAGGATATCCAGGTTGTTGGAGGGCTTTCATCTCAGAATCAGACTTGTTTCTGAGACAGTTCTACCCATTCATTTAGCTGAAAGTACACAGTGAGGAGGAGTCAAATGTCCTATGCAAATATCCTTGATGTTGTAGAGGGGTTATTACCAAATATCTGTCCTTCATCTACCAAACAAAGAGGATTTACATGGTAACACGGTTGAAAGGTCTATATCAGACATTTACACAGACCTATTCCTCGGACTGGCCATCAATCATCATGACACTTCCTGTTTGTTGTCTACATCTTATGAAACTAATCTCATCACATCTTCATCTCTATTACTCTGTTAAATTTCAGAGGAAACTGACCCTGCGTGACACATCCCAAGTCGGAACCGCAAACACGCAAGCAGACGCACGCAAACACGGACGCGCTCACCTGCGAACATGAGCTCAGACACATCGGGCTTCACGTGCAAACACGTGAAGAGGGGCAGAGGACACTGGGCCTGCTTTATCTTCTCCTGAATGGCGCTCAGTTTGGTGTCCATCCTCTGTTTGGGACAGGGTGCAATTTGGATGAGTTTTCCAGGGAAGGAAATCCCAAATGGGAGAACGAGACATAATGCAAATCTGGGGGAAAATGCTGAGCTCTCACCGCTGGTATGAGCGTCTCCCCTATGAGCATCCCGAAGATGTCGGTAAAAGTGACAGGCTGACCCGAAGCCTTCTTGGTCCACAGGGCCTGGATGTAGTTTGTGATGTGTTGAGGCAGGAGCAGCCTCAGCGGATTACTGCTGACGCTCTTCATTAGCTCCTTGTTGATGTCCTTCGGACCTTTGTCCGGAAACTCTGGGTGGGAGTAGAGGGTGGACATGTACCTATCAACAGAGGGAGAGAGAGAGACAGGGAGGATTGAGAGACAGTAGACAGAGGGAGAGGGGTGATGCCAATCTGAATGCCAGACAAATAGTTGACCTGTCTTGGAGGAAAAAGAAGCCTTAGGGATCAAGCAACAGCTACTTTTAAGGAAATTGCTACCCGGCATGCCAAATCATCAAAACTGAGACCGACACAAGCCAGACATGCTACATACCATCGCAGGAAAGGGAGAGGGGGCGAGGCAGAGTTTAACAACGAATGAAACAGACAAAAAAAGGCAAAAAAGAAAGAAGAAATGCTGCAATGACCAGAAAGAGGAAGCACGCTGCAAATGGGGGAAGTGTGGGGGGGGAAGGGGATGGAGGGAAATTTGGCTAACCACGTGGAGCCAGAGAGGCCGGCGACGTAGGTGGCGCAGTCCAGGACCCCGGACTCAAAGAGGGCCTTCATCACTCCAGAGAAGCCCACCATGGCACGGAAGCCCCCTCCGGAGCCTACTATCGCTATAGATGGCACCTAGAACACACACAAACACACACACACATGTTGAGAGAGATAGGAGGTCCATGAAGAAGGAAAAATAAGGAGAGGAGAGGGGGCGAGGAGTTGTAATTGCGTGCAGTCTCGTATTCCCGTTCGAGGACCAGTCTCGCACTCACACTATCTCCTCCTGTCAGCTTGAGTAACTTCCCTCCTGTGCCTCTATACACACACACACACACACATTGTGGAAGCACCCTGCCAGTTGCGTCACGCATTTGCAACATTTTTTTAAACTCGGGCTTTTTAATTTTCTACTATTTCACAATTTTCTGTAGTCACATTCCCTCATTCCTGCAGTCTCGCCGCAGAAACGCAGAACCTCAGATTTACTCATGAAGGCTTAATTCCACCAGAGTCATGATGAGACGTCGAGCTCGTCGGGCCCGGCTCCATCTGTCACTGCCGATCAGCTTCCGCCCCGTAGAGAAAACCGTTAGCCGGTGTGAGTCAAGGTTCCAGTCAGTCCAAAAGGAGTTTGTCCAACAGGCTGCGGTCCAAAAGCTCCGTGGTGAGAAAACATTAGTGTGCCGGGTTTGCGGCGGTGCGGTACAATGCTGGAAACGCTGGCTCCTTTGAATGGCGCACAGAAACAATATTGACCCGCAAAACCCGGGAACAAAATCTCAGATTCCAGTAACGGTGGCTGGCCGTGTCACACACAGGACACACACACACACAGATGGGTGATAAAGAGAGAGAGAGAGAGAGAGAGAGAGAAGGAGCGAAGGTGAGGGCTTTGATGCCTCCAACATTCAACCAGAAGCTTTGACCTCTTTAACCCTTAGATGCACACGTGGGGTCAAAATTGACCCCAGGGGGGTTGTTTTTCCTCAAAATATTTGTAAAGAAAAATTGTAATATATTCATGTTCCAGGTATACCTCATGAAACATATTTGTGAAAAGAGGCAATATTTTTCTTTATTAATTTTTTCATTCATTTTGTGGAAATTCTAAAGATTTTGAGAATACTAATTGGGGTCAAAAATGCATCTAAACGTTAAAACACAACCTCATACACGGTCTCCTGATTTTGATGTTCGACACTAATGACATGGCTAGGAGGAGGGAAGATGCTGCTGTCTCACCTCGTGCGGGGAGCTCGGCAGAAATCGCGGCTTCTCCATGTCCAGCAGCTTCTTGATGCCGAGCATCACCCTCTCCCGGCGAGTCTGGCGGAACAACTTCTCCTTTTCGCAGAGGGCCAGACTGAACCGCAGATCCAGGTTGGAGCTGTCGACACAAACCAGAAGAACAACCAGCTGCGGCGTGCAACATTTCAGGAGGTCAGAGTTCGCTTTGAGGGGAACACTCACCACACCTCCAGCGACATCTCCAAGTGCACTTTGGTGGCCTGTGGAAAACAAACAAGCGGATACGAGGTTATCAACGGTGAAGATGCTGCTGAGTGAGACCGTTGGGAAGGAGGAGGAGGAGAAAAAGGAGGAGGAGGAGGAGGAGAAGAGGAGGCTCACCTTGCCGATGAGGAAGACCTCCGTCTCTGTCTGGCCAACCCTGAGGTTTGAGACGTCATAAGACGCCGTCCCAAGTGTCTCATCCATCACGTAATTGGCGTCCATTAACGTCAGCTGGTTGAGACAATCACAATCAAACACACTGTCATATTTAGTGTGAAATGCAGGAGGTGAGGCATTATTCTGTCTTACAGGTGTGTACGCACTGTCTACAAATTGTTTTGAAAAATGTATTTGCATCATGAAATATAGGATAGAACAGAATAGAAACAGTAGAAAAAAGAAAAAAGTAGAAAAAAGTGGCTATGCATCATTTTATCTGTAATGCAATGGATGCAATGGTTTTGTGTGTGTGTGTGTGTGTGTGTGTCTGGGGGGGGTTAGTGTCAGTTGGTGTCAGGTGGGATGAAAATATCCGATATACGAAGATTAGAATATTTATCAGTCATAATGAAGGGTTCGGCTTGGGGTTGAAGGGTTAGGGTTGAGGGGTAAGGGTTAGGGTTGACGGGTTAGGGTTAGGGTTGAAGGGTTAGGGTTAGACTGAGAGTTAGGTTGGGGTTGGGTGCTTCCCGTCCTCTGACCTCTAGAGTGTTCTGCTGGTTCGGGTCCAGTATGAAGTCGAAGCTCTCGTTCCATTCTGGGTTGATGTCGTTGTCAATGTGCCGGGTCTTCTTGCGGCTCTCGGGGGCCGTGGGGATGAACAGCTCCACGTACGGGTCGGGCGTGTCCACTAGAGACGCAGCAGGTTAGACCTTCGCATCGGGTTACGCTTTAGGACACACTCACTCATCATCCGATATGGGGGCTTACACAAGTCCCCGAACGCTCCTTTGGTGACGCCCTCCGCACGAAGGACGGTCACTTTGAATTTGTGCGCAAACTGCTGCTCCACCTGCAACCAGAGAGCGAGACAGAGAGACACAATGCGTGAGAAGAAGATCTCAATGGAGAAGATCGCTATTGAGAGGAGGTCCACAGCTGGTCAGGGTGAGTAAACAAAAAAATGGCGTAATCTGTCTCCAGACACTGACGAAGCAGCGCCAGCTGATGGGGGAGGAGATTCCACGTGGGGATAGGAGCACGATGCTTATCGGGGAGGACTTTGTCTCAGTGAGGATGTCTTTCCAAGGTGATGCTCTCCAGAGTTCCACTCCACAGGCTAATGTGAGTAATCCGGGGCTCTCCTACTGCACTGGCCAATGGAATTTGGGATCGAATCAGCGGATATGGTTTGGGATCCAGGAACGTGAGCGCGACCTGCCTCTGCTCCCACCAATCATCTCGCGTTTTGCCATCAATGTCCGAACTCCAATATATGAATTAATTTTTCATTTTCCACCATGCGCTCTCCTCTTTACCCTGCTGCCATAAACACAACATGGCTCCACAGGGGAAAGAAAGATGTTCCAAACCTCAAATTGAACCTCGACCAATAAAAACACTTCTTTCGCTCTTGTTATTTCTGCTGAAAAGGGGGCGTGTCAACACAGTACTTACAATAATGTACTGATATGGATCTATGGACGCCATGGTGGACACCCCAGGACAGTCAGTCTTTGTAGAGCCTCGTTCAGGACGCAAAGTCAGGACGACATTTCAGGAGCCACCTGTGGACGAAACGTAACACAAATAAATCACTTTTGATATTATAACACAAGACAATGAGAAGAGTTGAGTTGCATTGCCTGTGACTGTGAATCTTTACTTTATTTTCCTTATTTGGGTGACTTGCCATAACTTAACAATGATGGCGACCTACTTCTGAAATACAGAAAAAGGGCCTTTTACGCCATGACAGCAGTAGCGGGAAGTGTGCGGGACCCAACGCCGTGATAAAACTGCGTTATAAAGGCAGACAATAAGATGGTGTGTCTTAACCCGGCTGGCTTTTTTTGTGTGTAATGTGTGTGCTGTTGAGCTCATGAGATATTAACAGATATGTGGTGGTGTAGCTGCGGGTACAGACAGTGAGTACGTTTTATCCTCGTGTAATGTTGGTGATAAGGGATTTGCCTATGATGCCTGCGTGTGTGTGTGTGTGTGTGTGTGTGTGTGTGTGTGTGTGTGTGTGTGTGTGTGTGTGTGTGTGTGTGTGTGTGTGTGTGTGTGTGTGCGTGCGTGTGGGTAGGCAGCTCTGGTCAC
>OMPJ01029221.1:5075-33814 GCA_900312935.1 Carapus acus
CACTGTGCTGGATCCAGAATCTAACACCTCCATTCCTACCAATGAGACGTGTTGCTGGATTTGTGGCATTAATAAATAGACGAGGATGATTTGTAGAAATCAAAGATCTCAGCAGCCTGCCTGGTGGCCAACAGCTCGGCCTGCACCATCTGTTACCTCCTGTTTTATACCTCACTTAACTTGCCTGACTTAACTCACCCTGGCCAAGATGATCCATATCATTTCCAAAGGAATTTAACCATTCACAGCCTTGCGACGACTCCGCCTCCCTTTAAATAATCGCCGCGTTTCTCTCTCTCTCTCTCTCTCTCTGTGTCTTTTTTATTGCCCCTCACTCACACACACTCCAATGAATGTTAATGCAATATGGCCGCAGTCTGGCCAGGGGTGGGGACTGACTTGTTTCCAAACACTTAATTCAATTTGTCATCGCCATTCAGGGAGGCTCAAGTGGTCTAATTTGTGTTAATGAGGGGTAATAAAGTCATAGCCCACATATTACTGCCAGGGGGGCTGTGAGCAAGGGTTTGTTAAAGGAGTGTGTGGGGGAGGTTGGAGATGCAAAGGGGTCATAGGTACGCTATTGACTCGCTTTGGTCTCCAGCGGCCCGCCTGGCTGTTCACCATCTTTTTCCACCCTCCCGTACTTGTGTGCCGTCCATCAGGACGCCGCTGCCACCCCCTCTATTGTACAGCTAATTAGATAGCCATTGTTGAGCTAATGCCGCCGCCATCTGGTCGCCCGTCCGGGGGTTTGGCAGAGGGTCCAGAAGGAAAGGCCTCGGCGGTGGGGAGGATCCTCTCCTCCCATCCTCCTCTCAACCTTCCCCGCATTCAATACCCCCGGCCAGAACCATCTCTCCCCTCTGGCTGACACCAGAAGGACCCTTTCACACTTGAAGGAATTAGTGAAAGATTGATGTAGCCCTCGTCCTGTGTCGGTGTGAGACGACACAGCGACACGGTGGTCAGATCATATCTCAGCAGTCACTGTGTTGTGTTCCCCGCATCCAGACAGTGAGGGCACGAGGTTTAATCACGCCGCCACGCTGTTGATGAAAAAGGTTCAGAGCTGCAGATTTGACGAGTTCAGTCAAGTGCAAGACGCAGAACATTCAGACAACGTGAGTATTAGCATAGTAACATTGGGAATGTTCTCCAAATACCAAAAATATGAACTGGATTAGATTTTTCACAGATTCTTTTCCACTTTGCTCCACGGCACAGATGTAATTTGGTCTAATGCTATAAGTTACTGTGAAACCAAGCTGAATCTGATCTGGGCACACATTTCTACATTTCACTTGTGGCTCAGACTTTACTTCCTTCCAACTGTGGGCGTGTGATCGTTAAACCAAAAGCAAAGATCCAGCAAAAGAGAAGGTGGTTTGTCACTATTCACACTCTGGAATAGCATTTCTGCTTATTTGCTTTTTTAGGTTTCCGAGCCCTCTCGCAATGCTAAGCAGCTGAGAAAGTAGCTGGAACAAGTGAGGCGGTGGGAAAATCCAGTGGGATGGGGGCGGTTTTCATTCCATTTCTGACCAGAGACCATAAATTTATTAATACAAGCCACAAATATCAACACATGCCTGACTATGTTGTGCTTTGAGCTCCCAGTAGTATTGATTGCAACTCCTCTGCAGACGGATTCTGGTTGGTGTTCTGTGGTATTTGTACCTCCATCGTTGACTCGTTTATGCAGCCGCCTCCACTTCACCACATTTCTGCGTGGCATAGCAGGTGTGCTCCCCAGAGTGGTGGTGCACACACATCTCCTCACCTGACACTGTGTCAATGGAGGCATACTGCAGCCTGAGGAGATGCAAGTACACATTGCAGCAACTTATGGAACTGTGAGTTTAACATGCTGTTGAGTCCATCTAGTGTCTTGTTTGGTACAGAGTCAGGCTATAGTTAAGGCCCAAAACCTGGTTTGCCAAAACATGGAAATTCTCTCACAAAATGATCAGCAATGTACTTTATCAGGGAAGCTTTAAAAATGTATTTTATGAGAGAGAACAATTTATTGACCTGAAATGATATTGTGCTGACCGCTGATTTATTTCAACTCAAGAGAACACATTGGCTGCACTTTTCTGTTCTCTCTCAAAAAATCGAATGTTTATGTTAAAAACACAGGCTGCAGAGGTTCCAGGAGAAAGGAAAATGTGAATAAAATTAGAAAGCTTTCCATATTCCTCCAGTATTCCATCGAATTAAACTCTGGAAGTTAACCTACGTGGTTCCTTTCACATTTTCAAGCCTGCATGTTTTTGTGTTTGTGTTTGTGTGTGTGTGTGTGTGTGTGTGTGTTGTCTGCTTGTGAAACTCCCCAGGACAGAAGAGCGAGGTCAGTCTTTTGAAGGATACTTGGCTTTTTCCTTGTCAGTGAGATTATTTGCTTTGTTAATCGTGTTTGTGTTAGATGTGTGTGTTTGTGAGTGCTTGTGTGTTTGTGTGTGTGTTTGTTTTCTGTGTGAAAGTGTGGAGCACAACCTCGGTGTGACCCCTGAGCAGTTGGTCGCCTGGATCTCTTTGAGGCCTCCTTCGTCCCACCCACAACAACGTTGCCTCTCAGCCCCCGTCCTCTTCTTCAGATGCCACAGGCTCACAGGAGCCACCGCGGGATCAGGGGTGACATGATTGAATCCAATTTGGATTTTGCTCCTCACATTAAAGCTTCCATGTATTACCTGATTCACATTCTGCCTCCTGAGACTCATTTGGCCCATTGCGAGAATTGCAAATTCAAAATTAAACAGATTCAACTCTTCATAATTACGCCACAACAAAATAATCAAATTTCAGCAACTAGTCCAATGAAAATCAAAGTTCATTTGTTTTTATCTAAGCCAGTTTTATGTTTTAAATCGCAGCAATCCAGACACTACTGAAGGCAAACGTCCATTGACAATTGATCTGCTTTGTATTTTCATCAACGTGTGCAGATTTTTTCTCTTTTTTCTTTCACAAATTCTGTTGCTGCCAGTTTAATGGAATATCATAATAATAAAATGTAACTATTTTCACAGAGAATAGATAGCCAAGCCCTGTAAAAGCATGATAACAGCAGGAGAAACTGCCCAACTCAATAAATCACTCCGTGGTCCATATTCAGGCGATGGGAAAACCAGTTTGTGTGGAAGGTCTGCTCACTAACCATTGCATACTGGTAGAAATTCCACACACTCTATGCACACACTTTAGCCTCAGTGTAGTGTAGTTTTAAGTCAATGACATGTTTCAGAGAAATTAATAAAACACTGCAAACCAAAGCAGCGCTAAGGTAATATTTTAGCCGTGACAGTCCACCCCTGTACTGTTAACTGCGCATAACTTCAGAGAGACTCGTGCCTAAATTCCATAATCCTAAAAGTCAAACATCATTAAGGCATTTGATTTATCTTCCTTTGTTCTGTCAAAGTTTGGTCCAGCCACATGTTGCAAACTCTCTGTGTGTAACGATCTTATTATGCAAGGATTGATTTCCAACCAAGCTGGCCCCTTTTCTGCAATTGCAAAATTAGGCATGAATGAAATCAGATATGATTAAGGGGCTTATTAGTTCTTGTCATGTTCTTGTGGGTGATACAATAAACACGGCCCTCGAATAATCAGGACCATTGCAGCCGCAATCACGGTGAGAGAAATTCCCCACACAAGTGTGCCCATAAAACATATCTCGGCTCAGATTAGCGGAAGTTTCAGAAGCTGCACTCACCCTTCAGAAAAGGTGCTCAGCAACATTTCAGGGGTGTGAAAACATTTTCTTAGCCCCTGTGCAAGTCGTGTTCTCATATATAAACAAATTGTCAGAAGTGTGAAAGAAGAGCAGCAAGAAATGTCATTTGCACTAATAAAGCACAGGTAAAATAATAATATTAATATGTGTGATGACATCAGCAGTATTTTACGTAATCTGATCAGATATCATTCGTATATGCAACACAAAAATTGCAAAGTTTGCAAGTTTGACTGTTTTATTAGGAGGTCAGAAATGCAAAAATCTCACATCACGATGCATAAATTTTCATAAATTTATGCATCGAACAAAATGAAAGGATTACGAAAATTATAGAATCTGAATCAAAATGCCAAGACGCAGGCTCGGTGGGCCGGTGGGATGAGTTTGAAAGTAATGGCATAAAGAGTCATGACACCGTGTGATGGCACAAACCACTTGGTCTTCAGATAAATGAGCAGGGAACCCAGAAAACGCGTCTTCACCCTTGAGCACACACACATATTCACACTTTCTCCATCACACACTCACCTCCCCTCACACCAACACTCTCCAGCGACGCTCACAGGGTTAATATAAATGTTACCGCTGAACCATATTGTGCCCTCCCTCCGCTCTCCACATCCTTTATTCACAGGCGCGTAATTGGTAGTCAATTTGAGCTCCCCCTTGCCTATTGTGGGCACATTTTGCTCTGACAGAGTGCGGAAGATTAATGGCTACGAGCAGCCAAGGAAGGCTCGCCTCAGCAAGCATGAGCGCCCTAAATTCATTACACCAATTTCCCCCTGTCCTGCGCTCCCTTACTCGCACCCACAAAAGAAAAGAAGGGGATTCAAGGTGGGGGCCAGTGGGGTACAACAAGGCTGAGAAGGGATGAAAGCAAAATAGTCAGAATAGTGTGGCGATAACCGATAGAAAGAAAGAGATGGTGAAGAGACAAAGGATTAAAGAGACTCCACGTTGCTGGTGTTGTGGCTGTGGGCATTCGGGCAGTGGGAGTCTAAAAAAGGGGAAATTTCCTGGAGGCCACTGAAGTTTTGAAGGGTTTGGCAAAGCACCGGTTCATATTTCTCCACTGTTGTATTCTCTCCTTTTTCTGCATTTGTTCTCCTACATACACATCAATCGTCAGTCATCATTGAATAAGTATGCACAGAAACACCTTTATATCCAGGTGAGGAGCAACACCTGGAGGACATTTTTTTTGATAATCATTGATGAGTGCCAAGTCTAAACCATAATTGACTTGATTTAATCCTCTAAGAAGAGACAGAAGAAAACCTGAGCAAAATGTCCACACATTTCTAGCATCACAGCAGGAATTCTAGGCTATGTGTTCATAAAAATTGAGCTACTTAAACAATATATGTCCATTTTTAGCACAATGCTTTAAAATGAAGGCATTTGATTCAAATTTCGATGATAATGCCTACCTCCAGTGCATGATGTGAAATTTGTCTTTCAGGATGGTAAATCCACCTCAATCTCGTGCTGCTTGGAATTTGAGGAGGCAGGTTTCTCCTCATGCTAAGTGTTTCAGGAGCGTCATGGGCACCATTAGGTGTTTCTTACTGCGTACAAGCCTGTTGGCAAAGGCTCGTCTGGCTCAGATGACCAGGAAACACCTTGAACTTGAGATGATAAGGGTGACCTGTCCTCATTTACTTGGGCTGGCCCATAATTGCGATGATTTATTTCTCCTGTCAAATGCAAAAGGAATGCCCCCAGCTGCTCCTTACCCTCTCTCTCTCTCTCTCTCTCTCTCTTTCAGCCAGGAGCTCTCTTTATTCCTCCATGCCTTCTTTTTCCCTTATATGCTTCAGTGCCTGTCATTCTAGTCAAGTCTCCTTGCCACAGTCAGTTACAAAGACAACACAGTTGATACATAAATAGAAAATATGTAAGTTGATAGTTAAGCGAGAGGTTGAGACTTTCTTATTACGGTTCTAATTCTATGAGGCGTTTCTCGTGAGTGCCACCATGTGTCCACGCGAGAGGATTTGTTGATTTGCACGTATGGTTGTGTAAATGCTCGAGTAGGCCTGCATGTCTGCCTCCTGGCCTCCACAGCCAATCAAGACGGGTGTGTGTTCAATTGTCAGGTGCTCTCTGTGCCCTGGGCAATATGGCACCATGCCGCAGGGACTTCCACAGACCCCTCGAACAGGATCTGTCTTGTGCGGGGGACAACTCCATTGTCCTGTGGTGACAGCTCTCATGGATATGGCCACAAGGTACACCATCAGGACTGCGGTCCCCACATCATGGAGCCTGTGGCAATCGGCCTGTCTGCCCCCCCTCAAGATTTCCTGTCACAGCACAGCCAAGCACAACCCCTTGTACACGCACTGCTGACATTCTCTGTCTGCTGGCGGGACCCTATGTAGATGGAAGTTCAATAGAATGCTTCCGAGTGGTCATGTCTGAGGTCTCTTCCCCCTCCTTGGTGTTAGAAGTGAAATCTGCATATCCAAAAGTAAACAAATCCTCAAAAGTTGAGCGCTGGTGTTTTTCTCAAGAATCGGATTTAATGCTACCACAAAGTCAACACAATATTATGATGTTTTGGCTTGTATTTGAATTGTATACCAGAATGTTAATCACCGTCTTCCTGCTGTAGTTGTGTCAGCCGGCCTGTAGAGTAACTCAAAGTGTCACTCGCCTTTTAAGCACCACCTTGTTTCCCACCAAATCCTGAGGAGGTTAAATTTGTCAGTCTAATTTAGTATCAGGGGTCAGTATGAGCTGCTGAATGGGAGGTATGAGACAGGCATTAGCAGGCCAGGCACAAAGGTATGAAACCCTCATATGGCTGCACAGATGGGTGATCGTTGCGTTCGCCTCACTGCATATGCACCAGATTTGATCAGAATCATTGTTGCAGGCGGAAGAAAGATGTGAACGATGAGGGTCTCAGTTATGTTCCGCAATGGTATAGTTGTAGTCTTTCGCTGCTGGTCATTGCATGAGGAAGACGTTTGTTTGGGTCCCTGAGTCCATTCATAAGCCTTTGTTCTAGCCTTCAAAGCTCTTGGCAGTTTAACACGGCAACAGCACTGTGTGATTTGTCTAGCTGTGTAATTTATGTAGCGTCTCTGGTATCCAGTTTGCACTCTGCACCTGTTCAGTGACTACAATAAACATTGTTTTCGTGCCTGGACCGCAGTAGAGAGACAGTGACAGTGGAGGCGTCTGCACAGGTCATACCTTTGAAGGAACTGAGAAGCATTTTCCCTCTTCTCCATTTACTGGAAAGAGAATATAAAGGATTGGTGGGGAGGGTGGGGGGACTTCCAGGTTGACCAATAAATCCACGCAGGTGAGATGGATTCATCCATAGAGGGGAGAGCCACATAAAAGCCCTCTTTGCTGTAATGCAGACAAGGTGTGGAGGTTTCTTCTTGTCGTCTTCTGCAGCTCCCCCTCCGTCAGCTCTCCGAGGATGGATGGATTCCACTCGTGTGCTGAAATGTGGAGAGTCTGCGAGGTTCCACTTAGCAACAGTTAAAGTTGGGATTGGAGGATGCTCCAAAATGTTATTCATCATGACCCTCTACAACAGTTTTGGAGTTGTTGGCTGTTTGAATCGCTACGACTAGAGTACATGAAAGTCCACAGAATGTAAATATGCCAAGAGACTAATCCAATGGATTGCAGAACCACTGAATATTACCGACTGACATGGATGCAAAAATGAGTTAAAACTTAAATCCCTCCTGGAATCTCTATAAGGGACCCCCGCAGGTGTGGTTCTACTGAAAATATCTGAAAACATTTTGTTGAAAAGACATGGACAGTCCAGGGTGCATGACAAATGTTCATAAAGTTGTCAAAAGAGAACTTCAGGAGACACAAGATCTCAATTTCAGGGCAAAGTGCTGCCAGCCAGATGTGCACACACACTCACTGTAAAAAAGAAATTCTCCAACCAGATCACTATCCTCAGCTGTACCATTTCACTGATATTAAACATAAATACTGAAAGAGAATGATTCTTCATTGCTGACATTTCTGAGTCAGCGAATTCAGCGCCTGATGTTCATCCCCATGGGTAATGTCTATTTGTTAAGTAGTTTCACATCAGTTTAAAAGACTATATATTTGAGTGTCATTGCCTTTATGAGATGTTTTTGCTCTGTATTGACTTTAAAACATTTGTTTTAAAAGTGCGTTTTAAAACACAGTGAACTGTCCCTCCGTTTCTACAGCAGAACCACAGAATGCTTTGCATACTTTTGTGCTATCTGGTAGTTTGTTAAGTACAAAGTAGGATTTAGACCACAACCTGTCTGTCCTTCATGCCAAATCTGCAGCTAACAGGCAGAACCTCCAGGTTCCTTTGAAGCCAGTGCCAAGCAGAGTCTAAACCATCAGCAATTTATTACAACAAGGGTCTGCTACAAATGAGGGGTCAACTTTTGCCCAGTGAAAAGTCTACGAGGGCTCTTCTCCCCCTGTACTCCCTCTATTTTCAATCCTTCCCCTGATGTTTCATATGCCTCTCTCTTTCTCTAAACTTTCCCCCACACCTGTTAAACACCTTGACTTCATGTATGACCTTTGTCAAGCTGCTGTAAAGTGTTTCATGTTACTGTTGCTCTTGCACGGGGCACAGCTCGGTGACTGAACAAGTATTGTATGCAATCTTGGGCCCTGTGCACCTTTATCAGACTTTTGACTGCACAGATGTTGTCAGAATCAAATATTGGTATTGCAACTATTACATTAAAGCTGTGATGAAGTGAGAGCTTCAATCAGCGCAGCATACCATGACTTAATTGTGCGAATACTTATCATACTGGTGTGAAACTCCTAACTTTGGTGGATGTAAAGCAATTTTTTACATTGGATAAATTGGATTTACTGTCACATTTTACATAAACATTTTCTCAGACCGCCAGTGTTCTCTTTACCTTCAAAAATCCCTCTTCTTGCCATCTCTGGGCAAAAGAGAGCAGATATCTTACACCAAACAAGATGAGAACCAGTGACATAACTGCTGTATTTCCTCAAATGCTCGATGTTTAGGTGAGGATATTTGTCTTACTGGATGGTGCAGGACAGTATCTTACACATTGTCTTACAAAATGTTGCTCACTACCATCCAAATAGATTGATCACCTGTGCACACATTATTTCAATAGTACATTAATGCATTGTACCGGTACATAAATACTGGAGGGCTGAAAAAGGGACTTACCCCATCTGGAGCTCTATTAATGTACATGATTATCGGCCTTTACATATCTTATCATACCATGATTATATTTTGAAATTTCCTTGCACTTCAAGCCTCAAGTGTGCAGAGGACAAAACAATTTTAAATTCCCTCTCCTTGATGCTGAGTGAAAGTACTGTTTGACCCAAGAGTGACTTGGACCAAGACCAGATGTCCTGGTGAAATACTTTTAAAAAAAGGAAGAGGAAGAAAACAAAAGGAAAAGGTAGATCCATGTGAAGCAAGGCATAGAGAGTGGAAATGCTAACCTCCAACTGGGACTCCTTGGCTGTCACGGGGACAACAGCACGGTCACGACATTTAACTGCCTCAAAGCGTGAGCAAATACTGTATGAGCCCAGGAGATTATGCTCATTCCTAGTCTGGACTGGCTGTGTGATTCCCTACAAGCTTGAGCTGTGACAAATAAAGCAAATCAAATAAACCAAATCAAATGTAAAAAGAAACCGTGGTATGTTCCAGAGTAAAGTAGAAAAAAAGAAGCCAAAGAGGGTTACTGACACCCAGATTTACAACCTTGATGAAACCTTTCCACTGCTGCCAGCGGTGGCAAGAGTTTCAAAAACCTCAGATCTGACAGATCAAGAGGGGTGGCAGGGTCATCGGAACAACTTTCCAACTCTTGTTATCGGGTGTAAATAAATCAACAGAAAAATCCCACTTTAGGGCAGGGTTACACATTCACTTTGTCAGCTGGTACGGATACTCCAGGCCATTCAGCCTGCCCATAGTTCCACATTTTCTTGGAGTCATGATGCTTTCATTTGTATAGATATGCGGCTGATGTGCTGCAGGTGTGGAGCTTTGATGTTTGAAGAAAGAGATATTGGAGGCATAAAAGTGTCAGAGGACAGTTGCAGTGGCGATAGCAGACCACTTGATGTGCTGATCTATTATTCAGTCATTGTTCCACTCAAGCAGCTTTACATGAGCAGTTTGAGTGTGTTTATGGGACTAAGTTAGAACAGCACAAAGATGACCTGCGTTTGGTGCTGCAAATCGCCCTGAATGCTATGGAAAACGTTATTAAGAAATAAAAACTGATAGAATCATTGGATAAGACAAGACAGAACATTACCTTGATGTCAGGACGTGTGAAATTGGAACACCAACAAATATGAAATCTGATAATCAGGTATCTCGTGCATATCTAAAACAAACATTTTCCAGAGGAATGTTGCATTGGTGTTCAGTTGTATAGTTTACTTGTTGCTTCCATGGTAGCGTCAAATTAATCAACAGTTAGCGTTTCATCTTGATTCATTTATATTCACACTGGGCTCAATATTCTCAACACACTCAATGTCTGCTACCTGGTATTGTGACTTTTGCCTGCCTTGTGTCTCACCCTGCTCTCCTGTCCCCCCTAAGCCGACCTGTTGCCTGTCTTGACCGTGTGTTTGCGCTGCCCCTGGTTCTGTCTCGGTTGTGGTGCCCTGACTTAACTTTCCCTGTGTTAATAGTCAGCCTACCACTCAGGCTTCGGCCTTCACTGTCACCATTGTGCTGTACGAATGAACTCTTGACTAAACAAATCTTCCATGTGTGCTTTTAGGTTCTACGCTTGGTCCATGCCAGGAAAAAGTAACTTAATTTCCCTATTCCCATATATAAAGCTACACTTTTATTGATTATAGACTCAGGGCTCACAATCTAAACGATCTCAAGTATTCACTTGTTCTTTTTTTTTTGGAACTTAATTCGGGCTTCCAGCTGATGAGAACCATGAAAACAGGAGTTAAAGAAATTGGAGAACAAATCACTATAAACTTCTCAGTTTTTTTCGTAGGGCAAAAAAAAAAAGACCACATCAAATGTATCAAAGTATGGTACTTTCAAAACAATATGTCAATCTTCAATACTTGGTTGGGGATCCCTTTGCCCCGATCACTGCCTCAGTTAGGGAAAGGTTCTGTATGTCCAACACCTAGTTTCACACTCATGTTGCTATTCAGAGGGGATATTTTCCGACATGTTTGTGGGTCCATCATTCCAATTTGCAGTTTCAAAGCTGCCGCCATGACATAGCATATGCTTTCCCTGTTACATCTGTCTCCACTTTTTAACTCTCTGAGTGAATTTGAGCACTCACTTGACCGATTTGTATGTTTCATGAGCTCAGAGGGAAACCATAACCAGAAAAAAATAGCACACTTCTGTTTTCCCATATTTTTCCATGTACTCTATTTTTTTCCTACCAAGCATGAGCCAGAGCCATGTGTTTGTCATAATTACACAGTGTCTAAATGGAGATTTTACACGTTACAGTGAGCATATTTTCATAAATGTCGGCATCTACAGCATTTTGGATTGTGAGATCATGTGAGTTCTAACGTCTGTGTGTCATTATCATTTCTTTACAGTATTTTCATATCACTGTCAAGTTTGATTAATGAGCCAGTTGCACATTTAGGTGAAATACATCCTGTGAAAACAAAACAAATTGTCTCCAAACCACAAGTGCATGTGCTTGGTGTGTGTGTTTGCGAATAGCTGGATGAGGGAAGTGACTGTAAATTGGAACATGAGGTTGTGTTAGAGGATACTGTAGATAAATTAGAGACAGAATGACTGGCATAGAGGTGTTTGGGGGTGGTTGCCATTCATGCCTCCCACACCTCATGCCTGGCACAGTGGGGGCTCCTGGATGGCATTGCTGCCCATATGGCCAATCACTCAAGCAGGTCTGAAGTGTTTTCAAAGGGCCCCGGCAGCAACTTGACGCTAGGCTGTCTCCGCAGGAGTCAGCGGCCGTCTGGGCAGCAGAGGCCAATCTCTCGCTGGCCTCGGTGAATCAGACACATCATCTCTAGGTTGTAACTCTTCCCCCCCACCCCACGCCGCCCCTTCCCCTCGTCACTCCACACACACGCGCAGGCACACACATGCACACAAACATGAGCAAAAGCTCTCAGTGAAGGCATCGCACAGAGGGTTTCCGTGGTGCGCCACAGGGCCAGAGACCATGACCTTGGGAGCTGGACAAACAAATGAAGAGGGTGCTTCACACGACTAACCAGGCTCTTATTTATGACATGATGTTTGGCTTTTTGACATTTTTAGCCTTTCAGCTAAAATAGGAATACGTATTTTTAACAATGTGTTTGTCCAAAGTTGCTGTTGGAGAGATAAAAATTTATTGAAGTCAGAGCTGCTATGAAGCCTATGCGTCCTTTTGGTGCAGTTAAACTCAATGACCATCATCAAACATGAATGGTGAAGACAAAGCCCAAATGGCAAACAAGAAAAAACTTTTTTGCCCATTAATGTGTAGAAAATCAGAAAATTTGGATGTATGAAAATTGTGAATTCATTACCATAATATGCTCATCCAGTATCTTTTTATTTGAAAACATATTCAAACAACTGAAAATTTGTTGATTTTATCACGTGATTTCATTATGAGGCCGCATTTGAATATGAGATAACCATGAGCAAATAGTTCAGGGCATAAACTACTCAAATTCTTCATGATTAATCATCGGTCTTAATCTTACACCCAAATTCAAAACCATATCATTTCACTCATGATTTTCTGATTGTGGGTCATCTTGTTGTTAAATAATTTTGGTACTTTACAACTGTGGCATCGTTAAAGAATGGCAGCTGTTGACAATGAATGCAGATTCATTTTACTGTGTTAATAATGGCATTTGCTATATCAAATTCACAGCGTAGTGACACAGGCTCTTCCAAGCAGCATGTGCAGCTGCTGCGCTCAGTCTAAGGTTTGCAGATGTGACGCATTAAGTCATCAAGCGCAGATGTTAAACACCAAACATTGCAATCCTATGAAGCGCAATGCCATGGTTGTTTAGTGTGACTCAATTCTGAAAAATCATGTCAGGTGAAATAATCAACCACTGTTTTGATATTCAGTGGCTCCTACGCTTGAAAAATGGTTTGTATTGATTTTTCAGCTCTTTTACCGACGGGAATGTAATATCTTACCCTGCCACTTTTACAAGGATATCACGGATCACAGCGTCCATGTTCTCTCCGTCCAACTTGTGGCCGTACCACATCTGGAATAGAGCTTTTAATCGGGCTACAATAAGGTTTGTTTGTTGGTTTTATGTTGACTCAGATAGTTTTGTGGGTGTGGGATCCTTCCTTGCAAACTACAAAAGAGAAATGAAAGAAACAAAGTAAGAGATGGGATTACCATATTTACATATATACACTGCAACAAAATTTGAGATACTGTAGTTTTGTCATTCTGTAAAATGCTAAGTTGAATGGAAATTTCCAAAGGTCACCTACAAGCTTTAATCTCACATAATTGGCATCAATGGCACGCCTGACATTGCTGTGTGGATTGCCACTTCCACAGTAACAAACTCACGTTTCAGGTACAAAATAATGTTGCCTTTAGGCGGCTGTTTATTTACTCTGATGATTTCAATTTAATTCAGATCATCATGTAAGCCCATTCCAAATGAAGACAATGAAAGACAGGATACCTTCATTTCCAGGTCACTGGGTCCTCAGAAATTAACTGTTAATTTCTCATGTCATGTTCCTTGACAAACTCAATATGAACGATATCCATTGACCCGCAAATCCTCTTGGAGTGTTTCATTGGCACAACATTTCACCTTTGTCACAAACAAATGCATATTTTTGAGCAGTTTAGGGGTTCCAATATTCACAACAACAACAACTCACATCATGTAACGAAATTAAGGTGCTGAGTTCCGGTGCAAGTGAAAGGGGTAAAAAGGGGAAAGCAGAGGAATGCAGCTGTAGCCTCAGTTCATCGAGGATCTGGTGTTGGTGAGGAAGATGTTGGTGATCGGTGGTTTAGAAGGCCGCCTCTGTAGTCTCGCTAGCGCCAGCGTAGTCATGCGAGTCCGTGGCCTCGCAAGTGCGCCGGCCCTGCAGCCTTGCTCTTGCTTCGGGATGACTATCCATGGGGATCATCCTCCCTTTATGAAGATCAGATGTCAACATTGAGTCAGCAGAAGATTTTAATGCTCTGACAATGAATAATCTCTATGTCCTCTTCATGATTCACCATGATATGAACATAATGAAGTGGTCCTCAGTTGCTGAGCCCACTTTGATCAACAAGGACATTATTTGTTGGCGTAGCGTTAATGTACTCTAAAAAAGGAGAAATTAATAATGTCGCTCAGGTGTCTGCTGAGCTTCAGTAATTGAGTTGGTTTTGAAATGTTCCCTATTGTATATTTTAGTCCTGCGATTTAATTTTACTTTTGTGTAACACATATGACAATGACACTCCTCTGTTCCTAAGCCTGTGTTTTGCTACATTTTTATTTCTTTTTTTTTCTGTCATATAGGACTGCTATTCATTGTGTGGCCCATGAGCCACATGTGGCTCCGCAAGATCATATTGGTGGTTGAGATTGCATCGAAAAGTAATTCTAATGCAATTCTGCACAATATGCCTCCAAACAAGAAACTGTTGTGAATGTGCAGCATTGACAATGAATGGTGGTTTGGTCTGATATGAAAGTGAACCGAACCAAACGAAGAGAAAATGAAGTGAAACTTTTCAGTGCATCCCACCCAATTGAACCATGTCTCCGAGACTCTCCTGGAGCGAGAGTACCCTCAGAGTCAACCTCTGTGAGCGTCTGTGTGCTCCTCCACGCTGTAATTAACCCCACGCTCTGTAGAATTTTACAAAAAAACAAAAGGACCCTCTCCCCAGGGATCGATAAAATATCATGTTATTTTTCCGTTCCGTTGGAGATGTGAGAAAATTCGTGTTGACACTGTCAGGAGCGGGGCCTTTACCGCCATACATGGATGTGGAAATAAGTCTGTTGTCAGCATTCCCCTTTTGCTCTCCACTTTCAGCTGACCAGTCTCTCAGCTTGCCCTCCTTTTGGGCTGATCATGAATCATGGAAATTGATTATGCTGTCACATCTCAAATCCCTCTGCCCAGGGCTTGACCGCAGAGTGTGTGACTGCAGGTCGGTCAAGCCTACTTAAGGGATGCACTTTTGGCTGCCCCGGGGACATGCCAGTCAGCTGGACTGCGCATGGAGGGTCACGCAGCCCCCCATTACGGCAAATGGAGAAGGATCACTCATGTCGGCAGCAGGGAATGAAGATGTCTTGCTTTAAATACCAAGAATCAGATAGCGCAGTTCCTCTGTATCTCTCCAATAACTGCTGTGCTTTTGTCACATGCCTTCAGCAACATTTTGTCCTATTGTTCCTACATTTGGCCACAAACCGTTAATCATAAGCGGCCATCTAGATAGCTGACATCCTCAGCAAGATCATCGGGGGTTGGATGAGGTAGTTGAGTTGGAATGCCCTGACCTCATCCTACAGTATATGAGTGAGATGCAAAAATGACTTTGTGTGAATCAGTCAGGATGCTAAATCCTGACAATGAATTATTCATAATGACATATTCCTCCACCAATCTAATCAGAGCCGCACGCGTTCCAAAGAGCCAAAGATTCTCACTTAACATTTTCCTAAAACTGATAAGAATCAGCAAACTCCCATAAAAGGAAGCAAGTCAACAAAAGGCCTGCATTCTATTTGGGGGGAAAAACAGTGCAGGGGAAAAAAGAAATGTTTTTCACCATCTGAGGTTTTCTTGTCAGCCCATTTGTCACTGCAATCACAAAAATGGAAGATATTCAGTCGTAGCAGGACACAAGTAAAATCACTTTTCAAAAGGGGGTTTCTGAACTTCCAACTGTTTGTACTTTATCATATCAACATTATATTTCAGCTGCCTCTGGCATCCCTTAGTGTCTTCCCAACAGACTCCCCCATAATGATTTCTGCAGATTGTTGTTCTTTTTTATTGTGAGGATAAATCTGCTGTAACAAGCCAAAAACACCCATAAATCTCCAGCTTGGCTCAAGTTACAATGAGCCATTAAGGGTAAGTGTTGCCGAGACAACGCCTCAATTCGTCCTGGAACTGAGGCGGGCCCTGTAAGAGCAGTAAATGTGTGTGTAAGTATATGCAGCACAGCGTCGGTTTTGTTATCGTTGGCTTGACATGTAAGTATTTTGAAATGACAATGGGTGAAATATCCCATTTGCGCCTTCAGTGACATGTTTACACCTCAGGCCTTTCTGCTTTAAAGTGGAATCAGCATGTTTTCAAGCTTGCTTGTTACTGCACTGTGATTTTCCCATTTGGACACACGTGAAAACCTCAATATATGCACACATAAACCATTGATTGATTGATTGATTAAATCTGTTCACACAAATCTACACAAAACAAATGTTTGGTGCACGAGGCTCTGCACCAGATAAAATTTACTAGATCGGTAAATTGAGAGTTGGACAATATCGGTATATCGGTTTTCGGCAAAAAAGCCAATATCGGACATCCCTACATTGAAGTACTGTAGGTAATACATACAAACTAAAATAGTGGCATAGCAGCAGTATAAAGTGTATTTCTATACTAATTATTCAATTGAAAAGCAATTCCAAAGGCCACATTTGTAACACCATCAACATTCATGGTGCATTTAGTGCAAACCTCTCCTATGCAGCTACGCTTTGATGAGCCTAATAACCTCATGAAGATAGAGTAGTAAGAGTTTGAAGGCACAGGCCTTGATCTATCAAGGTAACTGAATATGGCACAGCTAATCAACCAGCACACATAATTTGGTCCTCCATTTCCATCCGACTGATCCCTGGCCAAATATGAACTCCCTGATTATGAAGCACAAGAACAACTGGCATTCATTAATAGCATGGAAAGCAAACTTCAGTTGTCTGTTGGAAGACAAACGACAAGGGGACACTGAGCTGTGGGGCGAGTGGACGTTGAGCGTGAGACGCGTCTTTCAGCACAGGCTCTGCTTCTTCGCCTGCACACCTTGTTGGGAGTGCTCGCCATTGCTGGTGGAGGCACACCGAGCGAAGAACACAAGCGTTTGCCTTTGATCGTCTCGTGCTCATTCGATCTGTCTTTCATCTGCACTCCAGAATTGTGATTAATTTAAAGCCAGGCTATTTTATATCAAAGGAGTTATTTCCATTCAATGTGAGGAACTTAATCAAGGTTGTCCAAACCTCTCAAGAATCTCTGTTAAATCTTGCTGTTTGAGCTTGTAGCTGCAACTTGACTATATTTTGAATTTGCTGAGTTATTCCTGTGAACCCTGCCATACATTCATTTCCAGTTAACTCTTCCCAGCCTCCTCACCACATTGCTGCTCTCACGTGTTCTTTTTGGAATTTTTTTTTTAGATTTGATGAATTACACACACTGATTAGAGGCCAGTAAATTTGGACGCAGAGCATTTTTTGTCCGCTCTCTGCAAAAAGGACCAATATATTACGCTGCAGCGAAAAAAGACCTTTATTCTGGGTGTCCAACTTGTCAGTGCCTGCAAGCTTAGTCACATCAAAAAACTATGACCCAATGATGAGGTTTCCATGAGACAACAGGCTCTTGCTGGAGTCTGAGAAGACACTTATCTTAAACTGGCTGCTGCACATCCACATCCACCATGCGAAATCCACATTTTCCTGGCTTGACAGGGGCAGGGGACTACAGCAATATAAATGAAGAAGTCAAAATAACTGTTGCCTATGACCTCCTAAAAGAGCATCTGTTCAAGGTCTGTTTCTATTCTGGCTCATTAACCTCCCCCTCCCTCTTGAGTTTAGAATGGTCTTCTCATGATATGGTTATTCTCAGGCATCTGCCTAACCTGGTTAACGCTTCGATTGGGCTTTCGTCAAGTACCTCTTCATCACCCAGCAGTTCAAATGTTGCTTCACTTCCTCTGTGTCATTTCCCACCCCTTGCTTTGCTTTCTGCGACAACACAAAGACACAAAAGAGACCAGTCTCAGCAGTGCTGGTATGCCTCTCCACTTGGCGCTCCCAAGCTCCCAGCAGGTACATTTTCAGTACCTACTCATCTAGGTTGGCTCCTCTATCCATGCATGTCACTGACTATCAAACTGTCATTATCACTAGCTAATCACCGTTAATGTTACTCTTTATTCTGTGCAAAAGGCTGAATAATTTACAATAATAAAACAGGACACAATCAATCAATTCGCTATGAGAGCAAGCTGCTTGCAGAGTAGATGCTGTGCCACGGTTGGTCAAGTTGGTTTGGAGGAAGATTTCTAGGATTTGAGCTGTGGCCTCAGATTGGATTGCATGAGAAATGTAGCTGAAAGGTTCAAGGGAAAGGAGGGCCCCTGTGCCGCTGCCACGGCTGCTCTGTCCCTGCCTCAGGGGTGGCTAGTAATCCCCTCGTCCACAGGCAATAAACATCCAGTTTCTACTGTACCTGCCAGCTGAGCGTCTCAATGTGTTCAAAAACAGGAGGCATGAAATTCCCAATGAGCATATCAAAGCCTGAGCTCGCTTCGTTATGACATGAGAACCCTCTGAAGTCAACAAGCATGAAGACAGGCTGAGGCACTTACTTGAGTTCACAGCCTTGAAGGGGGATCTGGTGCTATTAAGGGCAGTGTGGAGGATTGCAAACGCAGGGTACCGGGAGGAGTGAGGGATTATGTCTATCACCATGCGTATGTGCCTCCACCTAAAAGACCTGACGCCAATTATTGACCCCCAGCAGGTCCCCCAACTGTTATGATAGCTGAGGGTGTTATAAAGACTTTGGCAGTATCATAAACACAGCATGATGCTGGGTATCAAATCCTTAAGCGCCCTACGACGACGGTCTGAGGTGAAGCCGAGAATGTTGGTGGAAACATAAACATTGCAGTGGTGATAATTACAGTCAGAGTCTGAAGTTGAGCCATTTGTCGTCTTGATAAACACCTACCATAGACTGTGGAAAGAAGTGAAGGACAGGAGTACGTGATGGACGGCTACACGCCAGTATTTTCATGATAGTAAGGGCAGTGGTGGAGGCAAATAGTGTGAGAAATTCCAAACAGGCAAGGAAGGTGAACCTTCAGATTATTTTGAAAACAGAAACACTCTTTGTTTTGTTCTTTTGTGGTCTTAAGTCTCAATAAGTTCATATCAATGGCACATACACATAACTCGCTCTCCCCTCCAGATTTGCTCTGAGGGAACTCTGCAGCGAGCAGAACATTTACAGAACATCGAGCCATCTGCAAAGTTTATGAATGGCCACGATTTAGACACATAATTTAACTCTTTGTTCATTATTCAACGGGTTGTAATTCAAGCAGAAAACATAGTTAGTGTGACTTTGCGCTCCATGGTATCCAGCACACATTTCTCTTTGGGAGGGTGATGACAGACGCAATCTCTCTGTGTTGCAAGCATTAGAGTCAGATTCATTGAGATGGCTCATTTGAAATGAACAAATCTGTTTTTGTAAGGGTCTATCAGTCAAGGCAGTGAATCATTCAGGCACTGATTAATCCAGGAGATTTCCTGACAATGTTTAACTGGGACAACATTTCAGGCTAAGGAACAGGTTACCTTCTACCGCATGTGAGCAACAACATTACCACTTAATATAAGTGAGCAGCAGTACATTCAGAACATTCAGTGACATCAGTAACAGGAAAAGAAGGGGTGAAGAAAAGCTAAGCACAGTGATTCCTCCATTTCATTGTTTCTCTCTGTTCTGGATTGAAGCAGAGGATGGAAATTAAATAGCACTTCACAAAATATGAATAAAGTCCGATTTCAAAGGAATGTGCTTCACGACAAAATTCGATAATTTATTAGCGTGCTCATCAAAGCCGAACAATGTATTTCTTCTGTGGGTTCAGCTGAGTGGACACACATGTTAATAATCCAAACTCTTTCCACAATTGTTTAAAAGGAAATATTGGAGACATTTAAAACCAGAATTGAGTATGCAGTGGAATGTGCTTTAATTGCTGTCCTTGGCAAAGGAAATAAGCAGTAGTATTTGATCTTATTCAGTGTTGGCACGGATTGAGGGAGCACGCCTCGGTTTTAAACATAGCCAGTCACTCTCCTCCTGCCAAATAAATGAAAGACAATAATTGTTGACGATAACAATGACTGAGCACGCACCGTCCATAGTCCAGCCTTGCCAAATTCTGATCATTTCTGCGGCTTCCAAAACAACCCGTAGCCCACATTATAAGCATCAGAATGAAAATTTCTCATGATGGATGACTTTCGGATGGCTGTGGGTGGAAACAGCCAACCGGTGCTGGGATGTGATCCCAGATCTCTGTAATGGCTTCAGCCATCGCCAGTTGTCACCTACCGGAATCTACTTCACCCTTTTCTCCCCTTTTATTTTCAGACAGTCAGTAATGAATTAATCAAACCTAATTTAGCAGAGGGATTTAAACTTCCATCTGATGAGCCTTTTAATGAAGTATTCCCACTTAGTTGAAGCTAAAAGTACGAATGTTGCAATAAAATTCAATCAAGCAAACTTCACTTCCTTATGATAATGTTTCATACACTGTTTCTGGGGTTATGTGGACCAGATGAGTTTACAGACACATGAGCAGCACTTTCCAGCTCTGTTCTTGGCCCGGAGTCAGTGAGTTCTCTGTGGAGACCAACAAAGAATCCCATAAAGGTGTGAAAGCTGCTCCTCAAACAGTGATCCCAAATAAAAATGAGGGGACCAAACTCTGGCTTTCTAGAGGACAAGCGCCTCAATCTGCACTTTAATTGAATCCTGTTGCTTTCAGTGCATAGTGTGAAACTACTGTAACTACTGTACAGTTCAAAGACCAAAGTGGGGAGGTGACCCAGGATGCATAGAAAAAAAAAAGAAAGATCAGGACACCCAGGTAATCTGTACAGTAAATTCAAAAATCCATGCAGGTAGGAGGAGGGGGCTGGCTGTTGTTGATGTGAAGGCGTGTTGTCCCGGCAGTTTGCTACGCAACTGAAAAGTGCAGTGGTAGAGAAATCAACCCGCATGAATGCTAGAGACAGAGTTGATCTGGCGGATGTGGAATACAAAGCACCGTGATAACTAGAGAGACAGCTGGTCAGAGTACCAATAGACACTCAAGAGTGTGGCGTCCGCTCACCCTTCTGCGGTGTGGAGGGGAGTGCACTGAGGAGAAATGCCGTAACAAGAAATCCAGTAGACATCTTGTAATCAATAGGCAGCGTACAGAACAAATGGTGATGTGTGACTAAAAAAGAAAAAAAAAAGACAGAAATTCGTATATACCCACCTGTAATTGCATGCTGCTCTGACAACCTTGCTCTTTCACTAATCTGTGCCATGACCTATTTTAGACAATGGTCAAGCCTCCACAGGTAGTACAATTCCTTCATGGGTAAAACGCAAATGCAACTCCGAAAGATAATGTCAGAAATATCCCAGAACTGAGTCTTAACCTTCCTTGTGTGCGGAGCTTAGATTTAGCAACTGAATGCTGGATCCAGTCTTTGAATGAAAAGGATTTTCAAGTCTTTTCAGCATGCTAATTCCAAGACAAGTTACCTTGTGAATTTTGGCACCTTTTTAGACACAATTCAATTCAATTTGTAAAGCGCCAAATCAAAACCAGAGTTATCTCAAGGTGCTTTACAGGATGCAGCAGGTAGAGCTCCTCAACATGTAAACATTCAAATTCTATAAGATGAACAATGATTTGAAATGTTTGCTGTAACACACCAGTATGGAACTATAAAGATGCTCTCACAAGCATACACTAAATCAGGTCGATTTTTACTGGTTTTCTAAAACAGAAAGCCAGATAAGAGCTGAAACTGTAATCCTACGAGTCAAGGGAAGCACTATGCTCTGCATGAGGATTAATATGGGAAGCATTTCACTCTCCCTGACACACAGACTCTTACCAAATTGTGTCCAAGAGACATAAGTCACATTCTGCTCCTGCATGCTCTGTAGACTCCCCAGAGGAAATGTCTTGATGTCCTATCTGCCTGCCTGAATGATGATATCTAAATCCCCAAGCAGCTGCTTTGCCAAAAACAATGAGGAGAGTCGCGGGGAAGTGGATCAGGACAATTTGGGACGTTGCGGAACACCCTAGAGACTCAAGCAAACCAACCATGATGACAGGTTTGTAAATTTTTGACAAGCACAAAAGGTTAAGTTACAAACATGAAATTGTCACAAGGCCCAATACATTACAAAAGAATTTTGAAAAAACAAATTCTAAAATCGGATACATTAAAAAAAATTCTCTCTTATTTGCACAATATTTTGATTAATGGGCACTCAGAAATCAATAAAATACAACAGATATGCCTTTTATATGATATACATAAACACCTTTGTCTATGGATTGACCTTCCAAGCACCAACAAGACATAAGTAAGAGGGTGGGGAAGCAGGAATTCAGGATCTCTTTTGTTTCTAGGGTCAGAGGGGCTGAATATAGATGATTTGTAATACAAGCTGTATGTGTCCATTTGTACAGACTGTCTTGATTACTCTTGTATTTGTGTATACACATGACAAGAGGTGCCATAACTTTTAATAAGAATTAAAAGAACTGGTAAAAAAGAAAAAGAATAAGAATTATAGACAAAGAAAAAAAATACACCATTGTCGTCTTCCCGGTGGTCTCCAGGTGGGAATCTTGCCTCTCTCATGCATTTGGCACAGTAAAGCCAGGACCTGTGTCAACACAGTCAACTAATGCATCAACATCAACTCTCCAAAGTAAGAAGCAAGTGAGCGGTAATAAAACACTGCATCTCTTTCAGTTAGTTTTTCAATGACCATAAATTCAGAGCAAAAAATTATTTCTGAAGTTGGCGTGCCAACAAGGTAAACATCAGCATCCATCACTCCTCCACTCTTTTTCCATTGTCTTCATGTGCGATCCCTTTGTTTCTCTTGGCACATCCGTAGCATCTTGGCCTAAGGAGCACAGTTGAACACATTCTGATAATGCTGGATCTCAATGGAAGACTATTACGCTCACTGAGTGATCCATATGTACCGAATGCTGTCTGTTCTTGGCTTCCTGAACTCTCGCACTTCATAATACCTATGACGCAGTGGACTCACAATAATATATGGAATGTTTTTAATGGCTCTCATAGAGGTTAATCTGTTCATTCACACTACTTCATGTCAGGTACAGGGAGCAAAGTTGTTTTTATAGTTCTAATGTAATGACAAACCTTCCTTAAACATACAAATGTAGAAGAGAGACACTTAAATAATCCCCTAACAGTTTGGATGTTGTAGGATACATATACTGTATGCGTGGTAATGATGCACATGTGCATATACACAGAAAAGTCAAGATTGACGTAACGTACATGCAATAGGGGGCAGGCTACTGAGTACACCTTGGTAGTCCTCAGAACGCAGACTGGAACATCCGATCTCTAGTCTTGTTTGGTGTGAGATGGGAGTGGAACTGGCCACCCTTCGGTCCATTGACAAAGTCCCTACTGAGTGAGTCACTGTTGCCCATGTACGTGGGTTGGCTATTAGTGGAGCCAACATTTCTCTTCCTTTTTTTGATTTAACCTCATGTCCTCATATGTGTCAGTCCGCGCCGGCTTGGCCTTCCCCCCAATCACGTTCCTTTCACTTGACACACTATTCTCTGTTTTCAACAGCTAAGACCTTTTCTGCCTGACTACTTCTTGTCTAACCTAAAACACATTACCAGATTCCCCTTTGTTCATCCAACACTCTCCAGCATTTTCCTAGTTATCCTAGATATTGCCGACCAAGCCTATTCGCCCAGTCATCACTGCCCCCCCTTTCTTGAACCAAGACACCTACACTAAGGGAAGAACTATGAACCTTCCACTGACTGTTTCCATGTACTGCACTTGGGTCCAACCCACTCCTTGTCACGCTCTTCATCCTCTCTCATCATGTTTGTTTTACCCACAGTGAACTTTTATCATTCTGTAATTGTTCACTATCATCTATGGTATATACTGATATATTGTTCCACCTTCCATGAATCAGCTGGTCAAATGTTGGGCCAATATTCTCTAAAACAAAGTCTAGACCTCAACTTGACAGTGAAACTCAACACAAAAAGTGATTATTGCATTTATTTTGACCTTGAATACTTGAGAACAGCTTACAATTCTATCTCACATTTTCAGCAGTACATTGAATTTAATAGCAGCTGAGCTGCCGTAGTCACACAACCAGAGCTGCCTCAACAGTAGCACAGTGTGTTATTTTCCAACAAGTAAATGGAAAAACCTGTCGCTACCCCCCTGTTTGCACCATTCATCTTTAATGGGAAATCTGAGATAGTACTGAGTCGGTGGCTTAATCTGTCACATCACATGACGTCCTGCAACTAATGCCGTCGACAAATGGGCATATCGTGGATCTCAGTTTTGTGAATGATCCCTTCGCAGAAACAGGTGGCAGCCGCTGTATGAACAGATGTCTGACTGCAGCGATGGTAAAATGGGCTCTGTGGCTGTACAGCAGTGAACAATGCGTGACAAAAACCAAACTTGCTCCAGCTTGTGCTAAAACACCTGGAGTGCTTGCAGTCAAACCAAAATTCCATCAATTGTCCTTTTTGAAAAGACTGTGGCAAGAAGAATTCTCAAAATGGAGATGTTAAAAGCTTTGACCACAAGTTAGTGTGTTTTTTTGAAAAGCTGGTCTGTAAGCCACGACAAAAAAAAAAGAAAGAAAAAGAAACAGACGTGTATGTTTTGTTCACAAATAGTTTATATATTTGTGTATACATGCGTGTGTGTTTGTGTGCGCGTGCATGTGTTTTGGGAGGCTGTGCACAAATTCTTATGCACAGCCGCCCTCTCTACCCTGATTAAGTCCATCTCTTAAAGCCATCAGCAAGGCGCTGCAACTGGATGCTTCTCAACAATGTGGAAGTCTTTCCAGACCCTCTACTGAGCTGCCTTATCCCTTGTCAAATAACTCTTTGTGTTCACTGGATCTTCTGTTCAAAAATGTGGCCTTGTTAATACCGCTGTGGTAAACCTGGTATGGCCACTTGAGCTCACTGTATAAATAGCCTGCGTGCATCACCAGTGCAAGGGAAGTAAAGTTGTGGACTTGGGCCAATCTCCACTGAAAGCTATCACCTGATGACATGAGATCAAAGTATAAGCAAGCCACGATGTCACATAATTAGCTCTAACTGTTGGTCTGTACGCCGACTAATTTGCTATGCAAGTATTTCAAGACAAAAAAGACTCTGTATTTCCTTTGAGATGATAACCTGACAGAGAAAGCATTCAAAGAGAGACATTATAACTGCAGTGGCTCATTAAGTGAGATTTCTCATTTGCACATGTTACTGTTTAGCTAGATATTCATCAAAAAATTATTGTTAGGGTCTGTGAAGTATTAATGAGACTTATGTCCACCCTGGCACATCATATAAGGTGTGACACTGAAGGAGCAGCTGGATGAACTGAGCAATAATTTTTTTTTGACCCGTGCCACTCCAAGAATTAACTCTGTATATAATGTTTGTGGATCAGTGATGTGCACATTCTGTATTTGTAAACACAGGCCGGTCACCCTGTTGGAAAAACAAATTTAGGCTGCTTGGACCGATGTTCTTAGTCTTTCAGTCAAGACCCACGTCATGGCCAAAGGTAAGTGAGATGATCGAGAGCTCTGCCTCGTGAATCAGCTCCCTCCTCATCACAGTGGAATAGTAAAGTCATTGCAATATTGTCTCCGCTGACATTATCTCGTGCCCCACCTTGCGATAAAGTAAGAAACGAAGTAACCAAATATGGATGTGAGGTGAGGCCTCATCACCGCAGTCCACTGCTGGTAACCATGGTCCAACTGGACATTTCATAGAACTGTGATACAACTTTCAGTGGAGAGCACAAAAACTGTGTGTTCCTCCCAAAAGGTCTTGCATGTAGTCTGCAAATGAACATGTTGGTTTGAATATTGGCTTTGTGACACATGGAGTAGACATCCCACTCTACTGGACTTAAATGAAAATGTTAAAGAAATACACAAACCACTATCACGATTATAGATCCAGAACCCTGAGCTCTTCTGGATGGATCTTGACAACCCCCGGGGTCTTGGTACTGTAGAGGTAAACAACCTGGTGACCTCTCCTAGGGAAATAGGCATTGATCTCCCACTGTGCTCCCGTCTGCCTCTATCCTTTGTAAAGGTCAACAATGATCATCCTATCTATATATAGCTTGGGTGGCTCCCGTCTGCCTCTCCTTATGTAGTGAACCATTTTCCAGAAGTACATCCTCATTGCTCAAAATTCCCCCACAGTCCTTCCTTTGTTGCAGTCATGGCAGAAGCTACTGTCTCTCTGGCCAACCAAGACGGTAAAAGTACCGCGAAGTCTCCCAAGGAAGCATATCCCAAAACCATGAAAAGTGGACAGTGACCACCCATTTTCAATATCTCGTACCTTCTCTCAAACAATCTCTGCTCGGGGGGTGTATTAAGGGTCTTCTGGACAAAATGCAATGTTGCGCGTGAAAGTCTGTCTCGAGGCCTCCCCCCGTCATCTTATCCAACTCACCACTCAGAGATAAATAGGTGACAACTTTGTCCATTATAAAACTGAACTTGCTAATACACGCAGCCCAAAGACTGATGGAAAGATGATGAAATAGCATCTCTGACCCTTGCCTGGTCATTCATAGAAATTATCCTCTGCTACCATGTACATTTGTATCCATCCTCATTTTTTTAAAGTATAGAATTTTCTGGACTACAAGTCACTCTGCAGTAAAAGTCGCACAATAATGCATAATAATGAAGAAAATAACATATTTTTTGTATCAGTTGCATCGGACGGTAAGTTGCATTTTTCGAGGAAATTCATTTTATAAAATTCAAGACGAAGAACAGGCTTTTCATTTTGAAAGGCCAGTCACAATGATAACAAAAGAATAGAGAAAAACAGGCTGAATATGTGTACAACATGCTAGCGTAACATGTTGATGGATATTCACCAACATGAAGCACAGACAGCAAACTGAATACGTGTCTGGTATGTTAACATGACGATTTTTCAGATAACCAAAGCATAACATCAAGCTAACAGGTTCATCAAACCCTCAGTTTCACATCAAATCAATGAATCCATTGAATTCCTCATCCTCTGTCATTACGCTGAAGTTGCTCAATAGCATTGGTCCTCCCCCCACAGAGTACCCAGACAGGTATTCAAAACAAGTTTTCTTTCTTGGTACTTAGAGCTTTATCTCCCTTATTTCAGTAAACTCAAAACTGACTGTGAGGGAGACGAGGCGCTAGTTAAACATTATTTGCACTCAACATGTGCACATATACTGTACATGCAATGCTGAGGGCTACATGCAGAGAGCTGGCTGCCAGGAGTGTCAGGGGACTAATTCAGATTTTCCCCAGCACCTGCTACATTTAGTGGCCCTGCCAGCCTCCTAACCTCTGCCTCACACCGACCCACGTAGCTCTCCATTTCTCTCACAGTCTACCTCTGATAAATATGCACTCCATCTACCTCACATTGCACTTCTGGTAAATATGTATGACATTGTTGCAGCTGAAACACATGCAGTTAAGTACAGATGACATTTTCATCGTGACAGTGCTTACACAAGTGTTTTTCTGTGTGTGTTTGTGCGTGCATGCATGCATGTGTGTGTGTGTGTGTGTGCCTGTGTGTGTGCGCCTGTGTGCTTGCTTGCTTTCATGCATGCATGCGTGTCTGTGTGCATGCATGCGTGCGTACCTGTATACATTCAGGTGCTGTGTGTGTATTTATGTGAGTGTATGTATTTCATCTCAAAAAAGGTTTGCATTGTTACTCAAGACAAATCTGAGGATCAATTCCAACCAGTTCCCCCTCATTTATTCTCCATTACATTACATAAATTCAATTGGCTGTAAGCTTGAACAGAAAAATGAATAAATAACCGCAGCAGAAAGGAAACAAACTGGGGCGAAACATTTCAGTAATGACAGTGTAATTGATTACACCGTGCAATGCACAGGAGCAGTGGCACATGGTTAAATGCCAGTGAGCATTCTGCTAAGCTCATAGTGTAGTTGCACGGCGCATAGTTGTAATTCATGTCATAGTATGAAACACATCAAAGGGAGATGTATTTAATAGTGCATGCACTGGCACAACTTCAGAGAGAAAATAATTCTCTCTCCAGCAATCACACCTATTTGCAAAGACAAGTGTGACATGTTGCATTCATTTGGCTGCACAGGTGCAAAACAGATATATTGGACTTATACCAATGCTAATATTGAAATACAGCGTTCCCATAAATTCTCTTAATTCCCCCGGACAACATGTAGCGAGCTTTCAGCACATTTATTTTTAGGTTGGGATAATGATAATGATTAGGTAAGAGGGACACTTGTGTGTGGTTGACTAAGGAGAGTGTGTACCAAACATGCAATTGCTTTCTGACAGCTCGACTTGTCCCTAAACTGGTCAACAGGAATTTGCTCAAATTGTCATGAGGCACTGGAGCATGTAAAAACAAATAACTCTCGGGACTTGGCAAACTCATCAGACCACAAGTTATTCCTAGGCATGACAGGGTAGAGATGTATGTTGAAGGGGAGATCCTGGGACCCCGAGAGGACTTACTGGCCTCCCTCCCTTCACCACCGCCACAACTCCACTCAACACACTGACCATTTACTCTCTTTATCCTCAGATCACATAAACATGAATGTCGGTCATTGCCCTCGACGGCAGTCCGTTCCCATCACACTTTGCTGTGTGTGTACATTGTGTGCTACACATGCAACTTTTCACTTAGTCATTATTGATCATGGATTGGTATGTTCTACATGTACAGTACATGCATTGAAAATATTGGCTCAACTTCTCATCAACGTCCTCCCATTTCACCCCCCCCCCCCCCCCCC
>OMPJ01029221.1:33834-57044 GCA_900312935.1 Carapus acus
CCCATTTCACCCCCCCCCCCCTTTCCCCACCTCTCTCTCTGTCGGCGGCCGACTGGTCAGCAGACTTTTCTTACTGTTTGCTACCCTGGCAACAGGCTCTGGGAACAAACATGTTTACGTCCATGCATGTACACAAACAAATGGGCACATGCTAAAATACATATAAAATATGTATATTTTTACAGACACAGATAACTGAATGTGTGCATAGGAACACATGGCCAAGCACTGATAAATAGTGTTTGAATAAATACACACATGCACATGACTAAGCACAACACAACAAGTCCAGCAGACTGCTTTCATCCCTGTAGTTGTGACATTTCTTAAAGCAATAACCAATTTAACACTTCACGCTTGATCAAGCCAGTAGTGTTGGCTGGAATTGGACCAGAGGGTGATGTAAAATGTAACACCATAGCAACAAATACTAAATACAAATCTCACTTCTGTCAGCAGGGGTCAGAACTCAGCTTGGTGCCTGTCCCAGGTCAGGTTGCCAATGTGTCGAGTATGCAGGAAAAACATTTGGCAGATTTAACAGCATTGGGGTTGCAACAAACTTGAATAGCAGGACTGTGAAGTTTTATTGATATGACACAATGGAGAAGCTTCTCCTCAGGTGTAAGCTTTACGGTTTCTAAAAGATTTATCTTTTCTTTTTTTTTCTTTTTTTTGAATAATTTGTTTCCTATCCTTCAAAGTTTGGTGTCTTATATATTGTATATTATGTATTAAGTTCTCCTCTCCCGTTCTGTATCATTCTGAGGCGTTGAGGCCTTAAATAATTATATATAAAATCTGGGTGTTTACATGTTGAGTAGCTCTAAGTGCTCCATCTTGGAAAGTGCCCTGAAGAAACTTCTGTTATGATTTGATCCCATATAAATAAAATTGAATTGAACTGAATTGAAATCAACTCAAATGGATTAATATCCATCTTTGTATGTAAATATTTCAATAGAGATGAGGCTTGCAGGGAGAGATTTGGGAACACAATAATGATTTTGTCTTGCATTCACCAGGTGCATGCATGGGTTTTCTCTAGATTTCCCAGTTTCCCCCACCTTCGACAACCATGTAATTCACCCTGACCAAGAAGTCGGTAAAAAGATGTCGAGTTGGTCCTCAGGTAGCCCACCACATGTCAGCAACAGCTCACTACTGCCGGCCAGCCCAGGGTGGATGGAAGCCTGCGGAAAGCCAAAAACGAATTTCACACTTTACGTGACTAACAAAGGAATGTTAGATATGTGAGAAACTGTCCAAGCTGCCCACTGAAGGAGCATTTCTAATGTATTGGTGATGGAGAGCCAGTCAATCAAAGGTACCACTTTCCACAGTTGGACGGCCTGACAAATAACTTAGCCCTACCACTGTCTGTGCTGGTGTAGTAACATGAGGTTTGGATGGCAAACAATCAGCTTGTCAAAGCATGAACAACAGGACCTTGACAAAACATGCAGTTTGAGCTTTGATGAAGATAAGTGGTGGCCTTCACCACAAAATGTGTCGTTTTGGAGGAGAACCTAGATTAGCGTCACCAAGGCAAAGTAGTTCCCCCGAGGTTGCAGATAAGTAATGTGTCATTTTCCATGCAACTAGGGGCGTTTGTATTTTATCATTAGACAGCCTGATGGCACGGCCTTTACATAAAGCATGATGGAAGCAGACACCCAGAGTCAATTTGCCGATGTGCCACTTTTGAATGGAAAGATAGGTCCTTGCTAGATAGGGGAAAGTTCATCACTCTGTTGACAGGCAAAATAACTGCTGCTGAGACAACAGATAACAAATGAGCTCAAGTTGTGCTTGAGAATCAGTTTGTGAAAGAACAAGTAGGCTGCTGCAGAAATATGCTCTAACGCATCTTGGCATTTAAACTTCATTCCTACTACCTAAATCAAACAATAATCAAACAAACTTGAACTTCCACAAAGAGAAGCAAATATGCATTCTGCATTAAAAAAATCCCCTAGCAAATCTTGCAAAAGACGTTTTACCACATCAGCAGCCCAGCTTGGTTTACTCGGGCCCACATTACTCATCCATCACCACAAGCACTGAGGCCTTGGATTCGAGCTACAAGCTAACTAACTCAGGCTGTTGATTGCTCTCTATTTGGCAACCACCTTTGTACCCAAGTTGACAGACAGAAAAAGCTACCTCGTTGCAAATTCAGAAACCTCCAAACTTCATTGATGCTGGTGCACAACACAATATAAACACATCACTTTCTCTTTAAATGCAACATGTAGGGACCCCCACAGGGCTGTTGGAAGATACTGTACATTCTTGTAGCTATAATGTGTCAAAGCACGCACATATCACTCCTCTCCCTCCCTGTTTACAGCTGTTACTGCCCGTACAGTAAGTGAGATATACCAGTCAACCAGGGTTAAGACCATGAAAATGTGCCACAAGAGTGAATTCCAAGATGTCAGAGGAGCTGTCAATGCGAGACAATAACATTGGTCATTACCACCCTCAGATCTAGCCAACACACATCACCACTTTCTGCCCCAAGTGGAGGAGAAGAGTTTTCCCATAGTGAAAAACAGGTTTGCTGTTCAACATGTTAACCGTTTATCCAAGCTGTTAATAATGGTTTATGTGACTCGTCTCAAAAAGGTAGTAGGATTTCTTAGACCACAGCATGAGGGTGCCACGTGTTACGTGTTCTGTGACTGTTTTGCTGAATTAGTTGTTGTGTCAAAGATGTGGGCAGTGGGTGAAAAGGACCAGCAGCTTGACAAACATTTACCGTGTGCCAATGGATAAATCTTAAATACTGGTAAGGTCACATTTCACATTGCAGGAACGGAGGAAAGTCGCAGCAAGATTAATGTTGGAAAGGGCTGCAAACAACAACTGTTTCATTCATGGCTCTGCTCACATCATGGTGAAAATGACTGAACAGATATTATATAATACCTCTGTTTTTTACTTAACCTTTTCATCTTATCAAATCTGCTGATGGTATCATTTCCAGCAGTCCGGTCTACATTGCGGTGTTGCGTCGTCCTCATAGTGTTAAAACCTACACTAGTATAGTTTGCAAGGAACTTGTCCCAGCTGTCAGATGTCCTTATTAAGACTGACTAATAAGCCCAGGTTACAAGATGGTTCTGAGAAGTAAGCGATAGCCTCAGTGCGGCCCGCACATACAATAAGGCAGCGTGCCTGAGTATGGATTTCATACCCGCGGCTGAACACACTCTAAGCCTATTTTTGTTGTCCTGATCTCAGGCAACCCTGGACTCACTCCAGGATGATTAAAGTTAATATCCAGCACAAACGCAGGCCATTTCTTTTACCACCATCGGGACCGCTGGCTGAGGTACAAGGGGTTGAAGAGTGAAAGGAGTGGAAACAGTAGGAGAGTACCAATTAAAATCAATCATGCAATCCATTTTTGATTCACCCTTTGACAGTCAAGGCGTTGACACTGAGAGAGACATTGAAACTGTGCCAGGTGTTTCTCAAAGAGGCGTGTGTTATCCCTTTTCAAGCACAGGCTCCTAAACTTGAAACATATTTGATTTTTGTTTTTATCTTTTCTAAAATTTTAAACTATACTTAATCATCAAGAACAGATCAAATCATTTGATGTTGAAAACCACAAAAACGGCTGTCAAAGTGCAGAATTGATCCTATGGTTGTTGCCTTTTTAGGGAAGAATGGTCAGCTTGCTAAAATTGCATTTCTAAATTATTACTTAAGAATATACAGGTGTACTCTAAAAACTCTAAACAAAATCTGTAAACATTTACAGAATGGCTTGAATAATAAACCACAACCAAGATCACACTCATAAGAGAAATTTATAGATTTCAACAACCATGAATGAAATTGTCAATTTGTTACCATAAGTGCACTAGAGGTGTATGTTTGTGAATGAAATTCAGCACCTGTCACACATAAAAATCACATCAATCCACCCTCAAATGACAATATTGCTATAGCAGAAGGAACACGGCTATTGTTTTGGACCTCTGATGCATTAATTCACATAGCAAATATTTTGTGTTCATGCACTGTGGATATAGAGATTATGGAACACCTCATGGGTGTATTTACAAGGTTTAGGAAGTACAGATGGCAGGCAACACAAACATCTGAGTTGGTAAACTGGGTGTTTAATGGTCCAAAAGTGGAGAGTGACTGGGACGCGAGACTGGGATGGTCATACAGTGGAAAAGGGGGCCGTGATTTGTTGCCAGTTTGACATTATCCTGAGAGTTTACGACTACAGGAGCCTCTACTTTGTCCCACTCCCGCGGAGATAAGGGTGTTTTTTGTGAAAAGCTACGGGGGGTTTGCTATGGTTGAAGGACACACTCAGCTGCTAGATTAAGTCATCAACACCGCATTGCATGGTGTCAACGGAAATGTTTCACACACAGGACCAACAAGGAATGAATACCATTTGGAGGTCACAAGTGGCAACCTCTCAGTTCTTCAAGCCTTTCAAATGTTAGTGTCTGCCTTTCAAGAGCAAGGATGTCACCTCTAAACCTTTGAGAGGAAAAGAAATGCCTCATGTCAATGTCCACATGGACATCATGATTTGAGGAGACTGTTGTATTTTTTTCCTGGAAAAGATCATTTGAGATGACAATGAAATAAGCATGCAATGTGCAGGATGATAATTGGCAGTATTTTTTTTTTTTTTAAATAATCTCATACAAGTCAAAAGAGAGATATGACTTGCATGAAAGCAGATCTCAGCTACGTCTTAAAATACACACACAACACAGTGACTGGCTCAATAAACAATCCTGAAATACCTGCAGTACAGACAGTTTCTTGTTTCAGCACCAGAAACATGATAAAAATGTCATTCAATGGCTGTGCCGCCCTCCTTCGTTTCACAGGAGGACATATTTTCAGAGATCCAAGAAACAACAATCAGAGATGTATGATCGGACCAAGTTTGTCTGTGGCATCCTATCTTTTAGGTGTCTGAGCAAGTCATACAAAATCCACAGATGATAGCCTGTAATAGCATCCAAATTTAGGTGGCAGAGAGGGTGTAAAACACACTTTCAAAATTGTTGAGGGAGACTTCCCCGAGGGTTGTTAAGATATTAAATGTGACATGTGAAATGCAGGAAATATCCTCCTCATGTGTCTAGTCAGATGGTGACTTGCGACCTGGCTGCTTCTGCAAATGCCCCAGATTATGTTGCCTTTGCACTTGATAAGCAGCAAAGCTTTTCAAAGCTGTTTGGGGAAAGTCCTTGTTTTCCTTCTAAAGCTGCGGTGAAATGGTGTGCTGTTGCCATGTTGGACCTGTTTGCTTTAGCTCTGAGAAAGATCACATGGCCGTGCTGTGGTCTTGTAGGCCACTGCTACACCCAAGGACAGGAGATGATGAAGAAAATATTTCTCTAATTATCCTCTTTTTTTCACCAATGGCCCCAAGCCTCTATCCCAAAATTCTTCATTTATTGGCATGTATTATTTGATGAATGCACATCGAAGTATAATTGATGATATGCCCCTGTCATCATCTCTTTTGCCATTCTTATGTGATATTGTGTTGTATTGTCGTTGTATGTCAGACATGTTCTTCCTCTGCCATACAACAATTTGAGATGTTAGGGAGTACCAAGCAGAACACAAACTATACTAATATTCAAGATACTGCAGATGATAGTTCATTATCCTGCTGGTGTAAATGTCCTACGATGTAATACAGAGAACCTTGTCCAACAACGAAATGTTCCAACAATGTCCTGCAGTACTTGAGATCAAATCTAACATACCACAAACATCTATGAGACTCAAATGACACAAGCGTACTCAGAGTATTACCTGTCTGACCGCACCACCCAAACTATGCCCACTGCGGTTACACTACCAAGCAGTATTTAAACAATGGTGGTCCTGATTAGGCATTAGAATGAAAGTCAATCCAGTCGGTATGCAGAATATCATGACTGGCCTGCACCGTGTCGTCTGTGTCTGCGTCAAGGTGCCGCCAGGCAATGGAAGAGCATTGGAGGTGAGGGGTCACATGGTGGTGCCGACCCCCCCTGCAACCGCCCCCCCTCAACACTCACACACACACACACACACACACACCCTCAAAGCTCATCGGGTCCCATGGGCTGGCGCCAGGCTAGCCACACTTGCAGCCAGGGCAAAAAATAACACCTCTGCAGTTGTTGGGTTGGGGAGAGTGACAGGGAGAGCATGTCACAGCGGGGGATTGGGTTTCTGCGGCTGTCATCGGAGAGCAGTCATTACTTCTGGGCTAATTATCTCAAGCCGCGTGTAAACAAACAACCTGCCAGCACATTGTACTCACAGATCCAGCTCTCTCTGTGTTTGTTTGGGTTCGATATGTTGCAAATATTCTAATTTTGCAAAGTATCTACCACATACAAACTTGTGCAGTTCAGAATTTACGTCAAAACTACCTCTAACATATTGAGTCAGAAGCTGAAAGTACAGGGAAAAACATAAAGTACAAATTAGACTAGTGATCATTGTGGTTCAGCTTCATTTACAATTCAACACGATTTGTTTTCATTCCGAGGGGCGGAAAATATAAATGTGTCGCTCTGGCTGGATGCTCCATTCATCTCAGGCCTAGCGTCTGGATGCACATTCCAAAGTCTTGATGGCGCGTTTATGGTTCAGGCTCAAGTTTCTATCACAAGCTTGCCATACCATACCTGTGTACTGTAGCCACAGTCAGAGCGCAGTTGCTCTCCTTCAAGGGTAAAGTTGTTCTCATTTCTTTTGGGTTGGGCTGTGCTTAGTCACAATATCGTGTCAGTGTAAAACTTTCATTGTGACTAGAGAGAAAACTTAAAACAGTGAGGATAGAACAAAATTTTGAGTGCAGTTTCCTTGCAAACTTTAAAGATTAATAACAATTGAAGCATTTTAGATATTTTTAATAATGCAGCATCACTTCTACACCATTTGCAGAACAATTCAAGTTATGATTGCTACAGTAGATTTGATGATAATTGAAGTTTGGACACTACAGCATCCCCAAGTGTAATGTGGTTAAGAATAAAAATGTTGTGAGCAGCATATTCAACCCTCATCTCAAGTTGTTTTTACAGCAATTGAAACAGAAGGTCCCGTTTGATAGGAAGTAGTGTTGCTGATGAAAAATTTAGTCTTGGCCAGCGTTATGTATCGTAGGTGGTGTTTTTGGTGGATCGCCTAACACTTGACTAGGGTGCAGCTCGTGATTGTCACAGCTGTAACAGTTTGGACCATTATTGAATAAAGTGTGGTGTAATAGAGATGCAAAATGACATTAAACACGTGCTTGCATGCTGTCAATTACATCTTTCTGGGGTGGGTGGCTTGTCAGGAGTAACTGTAGATTATTAATTGCCCTCTTGTACCCAGTGTTGTTTAGACATGTTTTGAGTGACCAAGAGTTAGCACTAAGATATTTATATATGCCTGCTAAACCAAATTATGGCATCCTCAAGACAAAGCTAAAGACCCAATTTGCATTAGGGGGCTTCCTGAAGGGTGCTAGTCAACAAAAAACATTACTGTGCTACTCTGTCAGGCACATGACTGACATTTCTAATGGAACTTGAGTGCACGGCCTAGTGCAGATTTAGCCTTCGCCATTAGTTGATGTTCTTCGACAACTGCAAGAAATGTGATAGGTAATTCAATTTTAGGAATAAATGTGTTCATCCCCATCAGGTTCCTATTAGGGACCTGTGAGCTCTCATTTGCTAATCGAGTTAGCCGAATCAGTCCGGATTCAAACTTGAGAGGTGCCACAAATCAGGCTGAGTTTGTGCACGATTATCTAGAACTGAGTGGCTTAGCCTCATGATATAATTATACCTCGCAAGACAATGACCCCAGCTAACCTCGTTTTGTAATGCAGAATACTTTGGCAGGGCCTGGGATGCAAACTGGACAGATTTCTGCTTTTTTCCCCCCTCCGCCTCTGTGAAGCTCAACCTGTCTAATTGGAGCATGAAATCTGTGCACAACTCGAATACTGAGAAGAGTTCGATTAAAATTCCATATTTCCTCCAGATGGCATTGTCAGTGTGAAGGCACTGAATATCCATGAGGCTGTGCTGGTGTTTAGCCAGTGGGATGTTTGTTTATCTCCTTTCTCTCTCCCTCTCTTTTCTTTCCCATGCCACGGCAGCACCGTACCCTGTGAGAAAGGAAGACAATTTGCCATTTCACAACAGAAAAAGAGTCTAAAGTCAGAAAGGTCAAAGGATGTCTGGGTGGAAATACAATCCATTTTGTCATGCGCCCCAGCACAATTTGATTGACATTATCCACTTGCAGTACAGGCTTCCTCGTACCCCCATCAAAGACATTTGCAACTGGTGTCAAGGCCCAATAAATCATCTTGTATCAAAGAGGTCATGTAACGCTTTCTACATTTCAACATGAGGGGAATCTGAATGGGTCTGTCATCAATGTGCGCCACTCTTGGGGGAAAAAGGTTTTTTGGAGGCCTCTCCAAGTGTAATGTGGAACATATGTGCTATTGATTTGGGAGGATTTACCTGCCACAGTGGGATACTCCTGAAATGAGGTGAGTCAGACGCTGTCATAGATCTTGAATAGTAAAGGATTACACTTGTAAGCTGAAATCAACACGGTGGATAACTACTAAGACATAGTGAAACGGATTTTGTTCAAAACAAACTTGTAATCTTCTCTTTGCACAGTTTATTCACCATCTGTACGTTTTGCAGGTGGGGTTTATCTTAAGTGCTCTATCTCAACAATAACTTTTATCAGGGCTTTGGCTTTAAACATGTTCTCGGGTTGGTTTGTATTAAACGAGACAAAGTCTCCACTACACGGAGCGGTGCAAGGACAAACCTAGAGTATTTATCTTAATATGTAAAATAGCTCTCACTGTCATGCGGGGTTTTAAGTTCCGAAAGCAACAGATCCCAGGCTTGTAGGGGCCATATATCTCTCAGTGAAAGCCAACTCTTCCCATCTCCCGCTGTCTTGTATCTAATGCTGGCCCTCCATCTTAGGGTCTGACCTGCTTTCTCTGCGACCAAACCGACTTTTCGAAAGCGGGGCATCTGTATTTCTTGTCAGCAGAAGTGTTTTCTCATGTTGAGAGATCAAATCGCTCTGATCCCACGATTGACTGGTTTCAATGTGCAAAGATTGTGGCCACTGAATTTCCTGTGTCCACTGAGATTGTATTGACTTGTGATGATTATAAGCAAAATGGAGGCACAATCGCTGGGTGATTTTGAACTGAGCTGAACGTTTTTGGGACCTTGAATGCAATGGTTGATTTGAGATCACGATATGAGGAAGTTATTCAATACTTTGTTAGAACCTTTACATAACTGCGGTTTTGTTGAACCATGTTCAATACCACTACCCAAAAAGAATCATCTCATCAATTACCATTAAATATCCTATATTCTGTTCAAACACTGGCAGCTTTTTGGATCACTACACATAAAATATCATAATCATTGTAGAAATGTGGTCCCTGATTTAAGGATTGTAATGTAATTTTCCTCCCATGTGTCCCCCATGTTGTCCTGTGAGTAATGCAACCAGTGGCACTGAGGCTGTCTGCTGTAGAGCAACACCACAACCCTGACATAACAAGCCGCCATGTTTAACCTCATTCCTTAGGCAATACCTGCTGGGACAAAGGGATCATCATCATCATTAGCAGATACTCACTGCATCATTTGGCGGCAATCTCCACTTAACAGACTGAGGCCCACGGTACCACAGAAGATGAGCTGGATTTCATACAGGTATTCTCTATTGATGTAGCACAAATGCCTCCAATGTCATCACAACACAACACACCCAGGTCTGTAGTTTACATTATATATCAATATATTCTATAGTCCTCCCTTTAATCTTATAAAGCCCAACCGCTTGACATATGGTTTGCGTTAGTTGTGTTTCTCAAGTCTGCATCAGACATACATTTTAACATAATATTGTCTTTTTAAACTAAAATTGGGCAAACTAGGCCTCCAGGGGAATAGCACACACTCCACCCAGGATTTGTTTTGTTCGATTTTGGTCAAGTCAAACTGAGAAATAGGCAAAGAGTCACAGTGATGGAAATGTTTGATAATGTACTGCACATGTTGCTTGATGTGAAAGCTTTTTTTATGGCAAAGACCATTAATCTTAATCTTGTCTTAATCAAAATACAATGATCCTCTATTCAAATAATTATCACAGTACATTTCTGGATTCTACATTGTGATATCAAGTTGAGTTTCTGAGTTTTTGCCTCATTCATCGTAGTTTTGAATCAAACCAACACATCTGTGCAAGATTTAAGGTTGGTAGAGAGATCTTTGATAGTTGTGGTGGCCTGATCTGAGAAATAGAAAAAAAGGGGTATTTCAAAACGATCAATGTCATCCTTACAGCTGCTATGTTGTCTTGAATTACCTTGATGCAGCTCTTCCAAAGAGCAGATTGGATTTCTTTTGCTATCCCTTTTTCTTGCTAGAATTTTCCACCAATGCGTACAAAAGATTTATCGAGAATTTGTCTTATGAATGCACGATTTCTTTTCGTGACAAGCCCGGCAGTGTTGAAAAAGAAAAGATTCAGTGTGTAGATACAAACAGTGCACTGCCTAAAAGCCTGACTTTTGAAATGGGCATTAATTTCACATGTGGGCATTGGTGGAGGGCCTGCCATGGTTTACGGGCCAGAGCTTAAGTTTTTCTTTCTGACAGGATTACTTCAAAGGATTTGGCAAGAGACAAGGATGAACTTTTAGCCAAAGGTGCGAGCTACAGATTTTATTGCCGAGTTAGTAGTAAAAGCTCCTACACAGAGAAGCTCAGTCCTCTGACCATACAGCACTCTGTAAATCTGTTGACTGTCCACAGCCAATGACATGCGAGTGACTTATGTGACCCCGTGGTACGATTATTTACAGGAGAGCCTGTCTAAAAAAAATGGTATCAACGGCGATGTGTGCGGAATTGAGTGGCTAAGTGAAAAGTTCCTTATTAGAACAAAGATGGTTTAAAACCACAGCTCACTCTTGCTCACTGCATTCAAAAATCTCCAACAACTATCACTTTGCTGCCATGTTGCACTTGATATTTAACATCTGCGTCCTCTGGCAATCTTATTACACTATTATTTACAGCCAGGCGAATGATACGGTTGTGAGGCTAAAACCAGGCAAGTATCATCATAGCTGTTGCCCTATTTTGTGTCAGTTAAGTAAGTGGAGCCTGTGTCTTGGAGGCATAGTGCAAATTCCTGAGCTTAATGTAAATTATAAGGAATCTGCAACTCTCTAGATTTTGAGATCCACCAGATTAAAGGTTCAAGTTCCAGTTGACACTGGAAAAGTATGACGCACTGTCCAGCCCATTCGGCTATCAGGTATCTGGCCTTCTCTTTGAGGGAGGGAGGATAAAGCTCATACTGTGCCGAGTGGGAAATAGCGGCTTTCCACATTATTCAAGCCCCTGTGGATGTGGAGGCAGTGCTGGTAATGAGAAAGAGACAAAAAAAACATTTTTCTGTTCCAGTTTCATCGTTCAAATATCAGATAGATATGCTGCTGAACCAGGTGTTTGTTCACAGTATGTAATGAGGCTTAACTTATTTCCTTTATGCCATCAAAAAATGACGCAGTCGTATATGTAAAATAAACAAATTTGGAATGTATAACAACATTCTTTTTGACTTTGAATTTCTGTAGTTATTTGTGATTAATTGCACTATTAATAGTGTTTTCAAAATACCATTCATGTGCATTTCAAGACATTTTTATGCCCTTAAAAACTATGTGAGGCAGATGACCACAAACAAAAAACTTCCTCAATGATCTTTTATGTTGATCCCTTCAAAGATGTTGATTCTTTCAAAGACCCACTTCATGTCTAACTCAGCAATACAACCCAAATCTGTTGCATTCATCGTGGCAGTTTGAGTGGGACACGAAGGGATGTGCATTTTAAGGTCTGAGTCAAATCACACAACTTTATTCACACTTATTTTGTGCCACAATTAACTTGAAGCACAGTTTTGAAAAGTTGATGGATTGAAATCATCTTACAATCAGCTTTTATGCTAAAAGATAAATCCCTAAAGTGCATACATATCAGAGAGGTATACAACCTCTTTTGTGGTAATTTGATAAAATGTGAAATCAGAGCAAGTCTTTTGAAATTTAATCCCTTTTAACATGAATTCTACTCTGGTATAATTTGCTAAAATTTGTGTTCAATCATCAGGACAGCCGGCTAGCATGAAGAGTGTTCTATGTGATCAATCACATGAATCATTAAAATGTTCTAGAACAAGAAATAAGTTGCACATATTTCCCAAAAACCGTGAGACACACTGATTAATCCCTAAGAAATATCTGCATGACATGATATAGATACAAGCTGAAAGAAAAAGGCGGACAAGAAAAGACAGAAATCAAACACAGCCGTGAAGTGTAGAGATTAAACACAGAACAAATGCTGCAGCGTCTCTGCTGGCGGGGAATCGTTGGTGCTTCCACTCTGATGACCTCCAAACTTCCAAGGTTTTTCCCTGCGTGGTGAACAGTGACATTTTTTGATTACGTCCTTGGTCCGCAACTGTCTCCATTAACAAAGTTAACCAGGTTATGCGGCGACCTCGTCTTGCTCCTCGTGACCCCGGGTGGACAGCTGTGCTTACCTTAGCATAAAGTGCCAGAGTGGGTCATCATTATCAAACTAATCCGATGTGTCAGTGCGCTGTAGGTTTGCAGCCAAATGTCTTAATCATCACCTAAGACTGTGCCACAAATGCACACAACAACGCACAAGTCACTTGGTGCACCTCAGCTGTTGTCAGAATATTGGTCAGCGACATTACATTATATATCATTGACTTCAGACAACAAAAGAAGTGTAAAATGATCACGTTTGTTTGTTTTGTTTTACCTACTTTTTTTTATTTTTTTCATGAGGCAATGAATCATTTAATCACAATCAAAACACAGTCTACATTTTGAGAGAATTTGAGAGAATTGATAAGAACACTATGGATTGTTTTTGTTTGTTTGTTTTGTAGTCATTCCCAACTCATAGATTCTATAAGAATCGCTACACATTTTTGTTGTGGAATTTAAAAAGATGTTTTGAAATGCTAAATAATGGGATCATTACCTTGTGAGTCAAATTGTGATCGATTGAAATTAACCACAGAATTTCTGAGAAAACACCTCAAAAACTCCCAAGTGGAGTGCTTTGAAAAGAGCTGAATGAATTTAGTTTTAATGAATTTAGGCCCTGAGATCATGGGGTATATTAGCATTGATTAATAATTCATAGGTAAAACATATATCTGATTATGCTCTGTGTAATAATGTCAAAATCAAATAAATTGTGTTGATTAATTCCCGTATTTTTAATATAAAGGAGAAGTTTAATTTATAGAGCACAGTGGTAGCAGTGGAATGTTTGGATGGTGCAAAATTGAGCATTTATGATGGAAAAAAACACTGGTGAATTTAGGATTAATTACATCTCTGGAGTGTGTGTGTGTGTGTGTATGTGTGTGTGCGCCTCTGAGAGAGCACACACACACACACAGGAGCAAGGGGGCGGGGATGGGGGAGTAACAAGAGAGCCCTGCAATATGAAATTGACAGATTGATTGACTTGTCGGTAAACCTCCTCACTGTGACAATAAGCTGGAAGCCTCTGGGACCCTATTGAGAGATGATATGTGAATCCTCCACAGACTCACACACACAAACACATAGGCACACGCATTACTCACACACAATAGCAGATATTAGGAGTTCAAAACACAACCGCCATCTACCACCCTTTGCCTCTCGCAAACATCAATTTCTCTTTTTTTTCATAAAATGATGATATTGGTTCACACACACTGAAGTGAATTTGAGTTACTTCTCTCTACGTTTCTACGTTCTTTCTACGTTAGGTACTTAATTCATAACATAACATACCATAAATCACAACCTCATTTGTCATTCTACATATCAAAAGTGGTGGAAATTACTTATGTTCTGATTATGAATTTAGGGTGTACACCAATTTGTCAGAGTATGTTATAGTTCGACAATGTTATTGCATCTAGGTGTAGAGGATGAATTCTTAACTTATTGACAAACACACACACACACACACACACACACACACACACATGGGATGAGGAGAGGGTGTGGGGGGATTGCACTCTCATAGGAATAGGGACGCATAATACTCACCAGGCTAGAAATCATTAAGCCACTCTCCTCATAACTCAGGGGCACATTTGTCTATTTGATCTGTTTAAGAACATTGTGTTTATTATCTGACTTGACTCAGCTGCACGAGGAGGCAGACGACTGAGGGAAGATCTCAATTAAATAGTTTGCACCGCTCTTCTCTGTGGGGTCAGTGAGGATTATATGCAACTTTAAAACACAATGCAGCTAAGCCCAATATTGTGGTACTATCAAAAACATTGAACCTCTGAGTAAATACAGTAATCTTGAATCAGAGATAGCAACTGAAGAACTTTTTAGAACCATTACTGTTTATTGGCCTGACATTGTCATAAGAAATTCTTTACATGTACAGTGTATGTCCACTTTGCTGAAACAACCTCACCACTGTTTCCACAGAGATAAGGTTCAGGCTGAAAAACGTGTTTTATTATTGACTGTGTATTAAGAATGATTTTGCCACAGTTATTTTATGTCAATTTTGGTATTTTATTCAATTTCGGCAAATGTGCGATTAGTGCGGTAATAACCAGGAACCACTAAATTGTTCACAGACAAAGTGAAATCAAATGAGCCTTTAAAAGTGACAAAGCATGCCGTGACTTCAAAAGCCGTCCTTAACAAATAAGTGTTGGTCCTCTTTCAAATCTGCCTTTTCCACTGATGACTGCATTGAGTATGTGACAGAAAATGAGGCGAGAGTGGAGATATCGCACTCGGGCCATTGTTTTTCAGATCCCGTTTGAAGTTTGGCAGACACTTCCCGTCCCAAGTCATGCACGAACCATTTGTTTATGTCCTCTTTGCTCTGTAAATCACTTATCGCATCAAAGAGGTCCATTCTGCCCTCCGCACAACAATAGGGCTTCATGCCAATGTGAAAACATGACAAGGATACAGACTGAGAAAATGTCTTCCTTTCCTGAGCTGATGACAATTGGTGTGCTAAGATTTACACAATGCTGACATCAGAAATTGAGTCTGTGGGAGTCATTAACGGCAGGTTGCGACTCTTTCTGTTGCTAACTTAGTTGTTTCAGTAGATTGTCGTATGAAATAAAGATAGAGAAAGTGTTGAATCGATATCGTCATACTTTGTTTTTGGGCTGTGTCCAACTTTCAGAGAGGATTTACATAACAATCCACAACCTGCATCGTGTGCAATTTGTTGTATGTAAGCTAGTGGCCGAATAAACTTTCCTTGTCTTTGCTTTTTGTCTACATTGTCTTCTTTCGAAAAGTTTGCAGGTTTTCTTGATGATGGCAAGTGAGGCCATGCACACACTGTCCCAGTGTAAACCAGCGGCTGAGCTTTCGTCATTCAAAATTCAGCTAGCATATAAACGATGCATGTTCAACACACTCTCTCAACACGTCATGTGAGGACATTGCTTTTCTGACGTCAGAGGGGGAATTGGTGGACCCACTTCAATTTTCACACCGTACCCCTGGTGTCTTGTGCGTCTAAGAGCCAAGTGAACAGGAAACCACAGGGAAAGGTTACTAACTCGTGCCCCTGCCCACCCCCCCATCACACCGCGTGCACACATGCAATATGTACATAACCCATGACAGACTGTTGCATGGTGAGACTCAAGGCCAACAATGTACCCGTGTCCATATCCTGCCTTTCCCCCAAATCCCTTCCTCCACAAATGAAGTTGCTGCATTTCAAGAAGGAAGTGGTCCAGTTTATGAGGGTGGCACACCATTGTGAGACCGTGATTCAGAGATGGGGACAGATTACTGTTGCAGCCGGCAACAGGTCTTCAGAAGATTATATTTGAAAAGGTGTTAAAGCGGTTAGAGCTGTACCACACAGATTTATAAGTTACAGTGTTTATCTCAACTGTAACAATCACAGTTAATTGCAATCCAATTTGATCTGGTGCGGTGAATGGGGCAAAAATTGAAAGATATGACAGCGCTTAACTGATACAGTCCGCATAGATGCATTAAGTTTATTAGCAAATAACCAAACATAGCTGCTGTTTAATTTGTTTCTTGCACCTCTTCCTCTGCTGTGTTTATCTCTCCTCATTTCAATCCAAATCGTGGAGGTACTGTAGATAGCCGCCTACCTGCAGCCCGGCTCTGCCCGAGGATTTTTCCCGTCAAAGGGGTGGTTTTCTGTGCCATTAATGCCAAGAGTTTGCTAACAGGGCAAGTGTGGGGTCTCTGAGTTAATGTTATAGAGCGGGAATGTTGAAATATTGAGGAGTTGATATTTGGCGCTATACAAATAGAATAGAATAAAATTTACTGGAATTGAATCGAAGCGAATTAAATTGAATAGTAATATGTACTACTACATTTGACTTGTAGAAATTGAAAATAATACACGTTGCAATTTAATACGCAACACAGTTGTCCTGTTTTCCTATTTATTTATTTTTTTGTTTTGTTTTTTTATTTTAAAGATGTGTCAGGCTGCTGACATTTTGGAGGAGTTGGGGCTCAACGGTTTAAATCAATCAATCAATTGAAATGAAATGAAATGAAATTCAATTAATACATCCAGTGGTTTACTGAGTTTTATCATGACCCTTGGCCGCCTCTGACATACCAACATGTCTCTTCCATGACTCTCAGCTAATGATCAATTTATTGAACCGGTAATTTTACATGCACAATGTTTCTCCACTTATTGGGACAAAATATGACCCTGAAATGTCTCGCACAATTCAAGGCCTTAACTCTAAAACTTAATCTTCCTTCTTTAGCCAAGGAATAGCTGACTGTCCATCAATGTGCCCAGGGACCATTTAGGGGTTCAGGGTCTTGTTCAAAGACAGCTAAACATTGGACACATTAAGGGGAAATCTTGGATCGATCCTGCCTCTCCCTTTTTTGAAACAACTGGTTTTAAACTTAACACATGATATCTGTTACGTTTTAATGCAATACAAATGACAATTAACACAAAGCAGAACTGAAAAAAAGATTTGAATGTAGGAACAACCGCCTAACACACACATACAACAATATATACATAGATGGTAAAAAACATACAAAGATGTTAAAATGCATGACAGAATGAGTCATAATCCCCTCCACATTTCTTACATCGTTCACAATGTTGTGGCACTAACATTAATTTGTGTGAGCAATGACATTAGCTGCAATCGCCTCACATTTAGGGCCAATTCACCGAGGTCACTCGACCGCATCGACTACCCACCGCCAAGCCCACTAACCCCTCCCTCAACAACTAATGAAAAAGACATAAGCAGGCATTTGGGTCGTCCATCCCGTTCTCACTGACCCTGATATCTCCCCGTTTCCCTCTGACAAGTTTTTTTTTGATGCATCAGGGGTGACTGCTCCCCCAGCCAGGCGGAGAGAATGGCCAAACGGTTCGCAAAACGCCGCTACACTCACAGCCCCCGAGAAATATCCTGGTTATTCTCTGCGTCCCCCTTAGTTAACCTTTTTTCCTCTCTCCCTTAAAATTTTGTACCGTTGGCAGGGTTAGTTTTGCAATAACAATATTACAGTAATTAGGTTAGGTGGTTATCAGTTAAACGTACATGACTTAACCTCCAATTGCTCCAATTGATTGGTCAGATTTTTTGAAGTTAGGCATTGTCCTGTGAACTACTTACTTACCAACCCAATATCAGAATATGACAAATAGTTTGATGTAACAAAGCAAAGAGTTTCATTTTTGGTGTTACAGCCTTGCTTCCTTGAATTGCATAGTTAACAAAGTTAAGAGCGAGACCTGTCGCAGGCACCTCCTGCAGTGAAGAAACATCACTTCAGTGTTACCGCATCCCTGAGCCCTCACCAGCTATTTCTGTGTCCCCTCAAGGAAACACAAGGGGCAGCCAGCCAAGACGGACAGAGCCGAGTCGAACGGGGGGTCTCCTCCTTTGTCTGCTACGTTAACAACTCAATTAGATGGTGGCAAGCATCTGCTGCAATAGCAGGAACATAGACATAGACAAGAAATGTGCAGGTATTGCAGTCAAGAAAATCATTTTATAGTGTTTAAGGTAAAGGTATCCAACAAATTAGCGAGATTGCAAATTAAGGAGATAGCCTCTGTTGCTTGAGTAACAGTATAGTACAATGTAGCACATGGTAATATCAATGTAAACAATGTTTTGGCCAGATTGGTACCCATGCTCATATGTTTATTTCAGACATTATGTCACAAGATTTTAGTTTGTTGTTGTTGTTTATGGTGGCGGTGGTGTTATGATATCTCATCACTTTAAGATTTTGTACCCTCAAATATAAACAACAAAATCTCCAAAATCAAAGTTGGCAAGATGTTGTACTCATACTTGGTTTATTCTTAATCAGCACTGCCGCAAACATGTGAGTGATAAGTTGTTGTTTACAGCATAGACATTTAAAAACCATGGGCATGGGGGGGGGAACAAAGTAGACAAATCGGGATTATGTGATGTTAGATTTTGTGGCGAGTGGCAGAAACTGGAGAAGAAGTGTGTGAGAGAGAGAGGAAGACAGGAGGGAGAGTGGGAGGAAGGAGTGACTGCTCATCCCAGACTGGGAGTTCATCCATCATTGGAATCAGTGTGTGCTGTAATTACTGTGTCAAATAGATGGGATGATGCCTGGGAGGAAAGAGAGAGAGAGAGAGAGAGGGTCTGGTGTGTGTGTGTGTGTGTGTGTGTGTGTGTTTGAGGTTTCATGCAAATCACTCATGTGTGCAAACTGGGTATATTTGTGTGTGTATGTGAATGGTTGGGTGGGAAATGTCTCGGTCATAGCCACGTGTGTGTGTGTGCGTGCGGGTGTGTGTGATGTTTGCAGATCTCCCATGGACACCTCATCTTCATAATCATCTACTTTCCCCGTCTCCATACCCCCTCAGACCACACCCTCCTCCACTGTCATCTGTCATCCGTTGCGGCGCTGTCAACTGGCGCTGTCATGCATTGCCAACATCGTGTCATCAGACGGGAAAGTCTTAACTCTTTCAGCAGCAGCGTCCTGTGAGAATTTGGAAGGATGCAACTATTTACGGCTGACGCAGAAAAGGTTGAAAGAAGTGAGATTGGAGGGTAGGGTAGGGTTGATCCAAAAGTAAGACAAATGTGAATGTGAGGATTTCCATTTGTGTAGTCAGGCTTTGTTTTGAAATGCTCAGTGACATGGATTTGCAATATGTTATGACTTTGGATTGTTTGCATTTTATAACATTTGGCCAACATGAGTTAAAAAAATTCCTTAAAGACCTTTGAGACCCTCAGCTAAATTTAGCGACTGCCCTCTTGCATATTTAATTGACTCACAGCAACACTGGCAATCATTTGAAGCCATCTGCAATGAGTTCCAACATCGAACGGGCCTATTTTTCAGAAACAGCTTCCTGCATTTTTTGCTGTTTGATGAGATGTATTTGTTTAAAGTGTTTGATGAGTGATTTTCATGCGTCGGATGTTGGGATGCTTTTACTCAAGGACATGGTTCTTTCACGCCAGGGCAGGCTCCAGGACCTGGTCTAATTGGGCGGGGAATGGCAGAACATCACACCTGCATTTGGTTGGGTGAACATTCATGCTGCAATTTTGAAAGCCAACCAAAATGCCATGACAATGTCACCCACTTCCAACAGCTGCTAGTTTGGGGGTGGGATTGCCCCAGCAAACATGAGACCAACTGCAATATCAAATCATCTGACCACCTATACCAAAGAATGCCCTCAGTTTCTCACTACTCCATGTATGCCTAGAAAACATTTAGTTTTCAAGTCTATCTCAATGTAAGTGACTCACTTGCAAGCGAGTCGGTTGTCTGTAAGTAGACCAGAGCCCTCACAAACTTTGGTCCATTCTAAGTGGAAAAAATTTCAAGGTGCTCTGTAACCCTTTATTGTACAGTTGTTAACTTAGGAGTAGCACCTATACACAGGAATTGAGGGGTAGTATTTCTTAGATTGTAATTCATGTCTGCTATGCTGTTGAGGGCTTTTTCACCCAAAGGAATCAGTCTAAAAAAAGAACGTGACTTATTATTCATGTTAAGTGTGCATACTGGGAGCAGGAGAGCAGTGGAGCCAGTGATGGTGGAGCTGGTCTTGTATGGGGAGGGGTGGGTAGGTTACATCTCGCTGGTACGGGTGTCCTGTCCTTGCGCTTGAGAAGTTATGTGAAAAATGGGGATCGTGCCCGTAAGCCATATGGCTCAGCAAGAGTGGCAACGATGAGAGCAGCGGAGCACGTAAAGATGTGGAAATGGCGTTAGCCGCTTGGCTGCGTAGTGTTGGCAATCAAAGTACCAGTGAACCGGTGAAAGACATAAGTAGCACAGGGGTTCATGGGACTGGTCACTCTATTTGGCAGCCTGACAGCTCTGTCCTAAAGGTGGAACATTTGATCATCCAAGCAGGCCTTCATAAGTCTTCTCATCTAGCAATGCCATTTCAGTGTTAAAACCAACCTATTTGGCACTAATTTTAAGCAAGTTTGTGTTCAGATAGCAATTACTGTAGAGACATGTGTGAACAATCAAAATGACATGCAGAGTCATTCTGAAGTCATCTAGTCAGTAAGAATGAAATGAACAGGAACTTTGTTCAGATCTCTGACAAATGTCTCTGCAAATTATTTCGCGTTTGACACCATGATCCCTGCGATCCTGATGCTCTACACGTCAACGCAATAATCACGGAAATTTCAATATATTTACTCTACATTTTCCACATTATACATAATAACATCACACGCCTCTTTTATATCCCATGTAAACAACAACAGCAGGTCATTAATCCTTACAAATCTCTGGGCAGACAGGTACTCAAGCTCGAGATGACGCCACACAACGCTATTATGTCCTTGAGCAAGGCAGCACTCTGGTGGCCACATGCAGGCTGTTGTGCTGCCAGCAGAAGGATCATAATTAATAACATCAGCAGTGTGTGACTATGAGCGATGCCGGAATCTTTAAACTCATAAAGCTGCAGAGAGAACTGACAGCTCTCAGCTTCAATGTTAAGCCCCTGACACGGCTGTGGTATCCACGCAGCCTTCACGTTTTGTTTTAATGGCAGCTCAGCTCCTCTCAGGGACTATTACGGAAATGTGACATTTGGTGCCATATGCCTGAGGGTTGTTTGGGAATAGCGTTGTAGCCGTATCGTGACATGTTGTGACTTATATTTTGCGAGTTAATTACCAACATGACATCAGAACTCAAAGCAAAACTGCAGAGTTAAAAAGCTTTCATATGAGGAGGTTGACTTCTGGGCAACACAATTAAAACATACAGGTATCATTTTTTGTGGGGTTTTTCCTCTGTGGCATCCACTATTACAGGGGACAATACTTGATTGATTTTCGCTGTTGACATTGTGTCATAAAATCATCATGTGAGAGGAAATTTCGATTATCGGGATTGGAGAGAAAGAATGTGGAATACATATATCATGAATGTTTACAAAATTTATGTTCTTTTATTGACAAAATAATCCTACTGAGTGTTCTTTGCGGAAAGTACAGAAATACTATGGCAGAAATTCTTAAAGTTCAAGGTTTAGGAATTAAATCCACACATGCATCATCAAAAATTCTCCTTGTCAGTAGTCTTGAGAAATCTACTGAGTTATTTTGATTTCCAATCTTTAGGATTCAATGAAAATGATGAAAATGATTTCGAACTAAATTGGATGAAATATCACAAATCATCAAAGAACCTTCCATACTGGGTAAGTGCAACACTGTAAAAGCTACACTTTAATTTCTGTACACCTGTTTGTTGTTTTAATGTGATGATCTGTAGCAGCTCTGGACTAAATGAATAGTATCTGCCACACCATTGAATTGAAGTACCAATGTTGGGGAGAAAATTCAACAATACCCACATTACAAGAAAAATTCATCCAGCTCTCGTATGCTGTGATAATGCCTGATATAATTTTGAATAAATACACAGCGATCGTTACAACCAATGTTCACCTATGAGAGTCCTGGACGGCCTGCAAGCTGATTTAATGTTTAAACGACTTTGTGTGTTTGTCCACATGTGCGTGCAACCGTGTGCCAGCATGTTTCTGCATCTAACATCCCCTGCGATGAAAAGAGCCGGGCGAAGCCCAGAAAGCCCGCCGGCTATTTATAGTGGGCAGCAGACTGAGTGGCAGGCTTCTCTTAATCAGCATGCTACTACGAGAGGTAATTTAAAGACGCCTCGCTGCTGACAAGAATTAAATTGTATTTTGATTTTCTCATTAGCCTAATCTCAAGTGGGCCTCGTTATTGTGTAATTTTCCCGCCTTGACACGACATCTTGTTTTGGGCGATGACAGCCGTATGCCGCCGTTTTGGGGACAGGGGCAAGGGTGGCATCAGTGGAGGGAGGGTGTGGAGGTGCGGGGGGTGTTCCACAGTGACAGCTCCAAGTTATTTGGTGGGCTGTTCCTTCTGGTAAACCCCACAGCCCCCCTCTCTCCCCCTCACACACTCGCGCACACACACGTGTGCGCCAGCACCACCCCCTCCCCATCAAACTGATGGGAAGATGTAGCCCCAGGGGGTGCTGAGAAGATTCAGACCAGTGTGTGTGTGTCTGTGTGCCTGTCTGTCTGTCTGTGTGTGTGTGTGCGTACGTGTGTGTCTGTTTGTGTGCGTGTGTGTGTGTGCGCATGTGTGTGTATTTGTTTTTGTACGCATGCGTTTGCTTCTATTCAGTTGGTGAACACTGTAAATGAATCTTTCAATGTCACTTTGTGATGAAGGCTCATCATTTTTAGCAGCCAAGATAATTCACTTGCTATACGTGCATTTGCATGTGCTTCTCCTTGTTTGTATGAGTGCGTGCCTGTGTGTGTAGTATGTGTGAGCTGGGAGGACAGGAGGTCCTATGTCATTCTATAAATTTGTAACATTTGGCTCATCTTCAGCCATTAACATAATAAATTGATGGCTGATATCATAAATAATTTGATACAGTCCCAGTTCTGAACTCTGCTAGAGTCTCTACCTGTTGCAGTATATATTTATGTATAGAATAGAGTGCTCTT
>OMPJ01029221.1:57100-76139 GCA_900312935.1 Carapus acus
AACATCTGCACATCAGTTGTATCACTTCACTACAGTTGTTCTAATCAGAAAAAGGCCAGTGTCCACATTATTTATGACTGTGGTGTATGTTTCTATCCCTTTTCCCTCGAAGTAAAGTTTAAAAAGCACGGCCCAGCATGACTCTCTCTGGACACAGTGGGATTAAAATATTGATGACAGGCTGTGTTTTCTAACCCTCCGAGCCGTTTTTCAGACGGCCTTGGCAGAAATTTGGCAGAGGTGATAAATCACAACCTTTAGTATCCTGGATTCTTTTCTTGCTGCAGGTTTCTTGTCGCCAGTCTTTAGCAAGCCAAATGTGAAAGATGTGACCTCACTGCTGCCCTCCAACACCTGTTGTGGTGAATCTCGGTGCCCCGTGGAAGTATTAGACAACAGCAACATACAAAGACGACACTGTGGGAAACATGAACGGCCCCGTCAGCCTGTGAAGTGTAGGCAGCTCTGTTAATAAGATTTTTTTTTCCTTTGTTTTTGAGAATGAAACAGAAAAAGTGTAGCTTTGAAAATTTGACCATTCCCCGATAAACATTATGCCATTCCAATGTATCCTGTATTTTGTTCCATATACAGTATTATACGTGAAATTGAAAAAAATAAAAGAAATGACTTGACATGGCTACATTGATCTGTATGTCTGAGTTTTTTTTTTTGTTCTAAGTGAATTGAAAAATTTAATTGAGTGAATTGAAAACAGGAAAATTTATCTTCATAGTCTTTGATACTTAAAAAAAATATTGGCGACTGTAAATCGATATTTTCTTTACAAAATTATCAATCTACCCATGTATTTTATACTTATTTTGAAAGATGTGATCTTCGCCTTCATGCAACTTATTTCTCATTGCTCTTCTGTGACGTTGAATTCTAATTCAGTTTTCAACTCACGACAAGGAAGTTGTCAAAAGGAAAGGAAATGAAAAAAAAAAAAAGGATCACCCCCCATCCCCATGTTCTTTGCACTTTGGTGCAACAAAGTCAGGAGGGGAAGTGTCGTCTGTGGAAGTCGCAGGCATCCATAGATTTATCATGGAGAACAATGGTGTGACTTCATTGAGGCAAGCGATGCCATATTCGCTGTCATCACCTCAGCCTTGGTTCCCACACCTCCGCAGTGAGGGGGAGAAGAAAAATGAGTCCTTTGACATGTTTTTAGAAAAAGAGGAGCAGGTCTACAGAAGTCCTCATCCCTCTTCAAGCATATCCTGTTTGGGTGAAGGGGGTCATACGCACGATGACTTCGGTGAGCTCGCCGGGTTCCTGTCCAGCCTTGTGTCGGGAAATGAGGAGCTGTAGTGGACACCCTGGTCTCGCGCCTCACTTGTGACTCTGCCCAACCGACTTCTTGGTAGCATTTGTCACTTCTTGGGGTCGATGTCACATGCTACAGGAAATACAAAAATTTCTGTCACCTTGCTTTTCATCATGGCTTCCTCTACTGTCAGGATTTTTGGTAATCTTCAAGAGACTGTTTCTCTCCTTTGTTTAGAGGCTTTCACCGATTTGCTTCTAATCTACTCTTAGGTTAGGGTAAGGGCTAGATTTTTATCTGTCTTTTTTCTATCTGTCTAGATCTTTTTATCGATTGTAATGTTTCCTAGCATACTGAACATATTATTTTCCTGGTGTAGATTTTGTTTGAATTAAAATGTTCATTTAACCAGTAGAAAGCAATCTTCAAGCAATCAAACATACTGGCTTTATGTCAGCGTGCAAAGGCTATCTTACTGTAAGGAAACCGCCTAGTTTCCGTGCATGTTATCTCATCCATTTCAATGTTTCTCCCTCTCTCTCTCCTCCTCTCTCCTCCTCCCTCTTTCAGTCGGAGGGTTGCAATTTACATAAAAATTAGCCTGCTCGCTGCAAGAGTGATGCAACATCTGTGCTGATCAGAATTAATTGAAATCTGTAACGTTGTGCGGCAGCGCTAATTTGCCACATTACTAGCAGCATATAAAGAAGCGCTCTGCTATTTAAGGCTGTCTTCTCACTCCTGCTGATTGAGACATGGAGGAAAACATTTGGCTGTCCTGCTGGAGAGCGAAGAGGGTTTTTGCTGTGAGGTTTGCTCAGCAAAAATGCTTTTTGAATATGACAAACTTCAAAATATTCATAGAATTTACAGTGAATGATGCGATTAGCACCTGCCAATATTGTGAATCTTCTTGGATGTTATTCTGCTGTGTGACTATGTATATTAAGCATTATTTAACACTGCCCAATCAACTTCAACCTTAAAAACAACAGTAACATCATCAGTATTGTGTTAATAATAGTTTCCTCACACATGACAGACAAGTATGCACAGACCCTATGTCATGAAAATAAACTTTGCTCAGTGGTGGGGTATGTACTCTGCACAGCTGCACGCACAATTTAATGGTTATTGTATTACTCCAAGCACTCACCATAAATTCAGGTTCTGTGTCAGTGAATCAAAAGTCTCATATTATGAAAAAGTGTGTGTTTTGATGATTAATGATTTCTGTCAGTGGGGTTGCTGAGTAACTAACTTGGGATTTGTATCGTAATTGTATTTCATTGTATGAGAATAAACAATCAACAGCCAGTTAACCACGTTGGAAAATGTTCAATGGTGATGATCACAGATACAATAAGTAATGGTTTGAGACCAAAAAAAAAAGAAAGACAGAGATTACAGTGATTGTGCTGGATTGAGAGAGGGGAGAAATAAACATGGCTACATTACTGAATATATGGTATTTCAACTGAGTTTCTCAGCTCCCACAATTTACCAGCAGACATAGCAAGGAGTCCCGGCTCCCCGAGGATCATCATCCTCACGGGCAGACGATGGAGACAGAGAATGGAGAGGAAGCAAGCGCGAGGCCGCAAGGCCGGCCCACAAGCAAGATTACGGGTGGGGGCAGCCATCTGAACCATCGCTCCCCAACATCTTCCTCACTAACAAACAAAACCGAATTCCCTCTTTGCCCCAGGATGGGTTTGGTGTGCGTTGCACATGCACCCACCTGTGTCCTGATCATCAGCCAACAAACACGTGAGCTACTGAATTAGATTTCAGTGAAAGGACAGCGAAATGAAGTCGTTCCTCCTCACAATTTCACCTTGCGATTTCAAGCGATGACGTCTCAGGCAGCACAGCACACATCAATGAAGGCAGAACTGTGAGCATTGAACATGGCGGGGTCAGCAGGACAATAGCACCCATTTATTCCAGGTTAATTGGGGGAAAAGAACAGAGGGAGAGTGAGTCACAGAGCGAAAGGGGACAAGGTTGGCGTGGTGTGGGCGGGGGTGTGCAGCAACTTATGGGATTTGACTCTTAACCCACGTGTGCATTAGGCAGGTGCTGATCTGTGAAGCTGTGCTCCACTGGGGTACGCCAGCAAGTCTCTTTTGCGCGGTGATCTATTGCCCCGCTTTTGCTCAGACGATCTATCACACGGAACTGGCAGTAACGGATGAGAATGATCTGCTGGAAAAACTCTCTCATTTGTCTCTGTCGCAGCCAGTGAACTAGAGTAGACGCTAATACAGGGAGACGGCCTGGGGAGGGGATATAATTATGTCTCGGCACTCTTCTGCTCGCTGGCTGAGGATGGAAAGGATATTAGGATATAATAAAGGCTGGCTAAGCCTCCCCCTCTTCACACATTTATGTTTTCCATCCCCTGTTTGATTCCTTTCTTCCTGCTCTCTTTGCCTTATCTTTATCTTTAGAACTCTGCCCATTTGCATGTCTCTTTTTCATCCTCCATCTCCACCTGTGTCTGTTTCTTCTTTTCTGCAATCTCCCTTTCTGTCATGTCTGCCTGCCACACTGGTTTGCCAGATTTCCTTTTATTTTTTCTGTTTTGTTTTCATAGTATTAGGGTTTCATTTAGGTTATATCATTTGTACTCAACTAGGCTGTGCTACATTTACAGTAACATTATCTAAAATTTAAGGGCCCACGAACATCCGTTCTTTCTGCATGATAAAATAGAGAAAACATAAATTATTATCTAATGCCATCTTGTAGTATTAGCTGAGAACATGGAAATACCAAATAATTATGCACGCATTGTACCACACAAATCGTGGACAACCAACACCATCAAATAAAAAATCCAAGATGTGGAGATAAAAAAATCATACAGTGGACTGTCGCATGTGAAAATCTACCAAACTTGAAAATAGTGCTGATATGCAGGGCTTCCCGCTGTCAGGATTAGTGTTATCGCAGCACATCTGTCATCACTCAGAATAAACACTGGATCAAGCGTATCTCACTACTTTTGTTTGGCTAATTGCAGACGCAACAAACTCACACAAAAAACATACAATATCTGTTTCTGAAAATCAGTAGACGTGAAACCCGTCAAGTTAGTATTTGCGCTGTATGGCTGTATTAAGAGTCAACAGGCTAGTTGGATACGGGAGGAAGTACCAGGGACAGGCAGCCAGCCCTCCCCTGTGCTCGTCCATCCGGCTTCAATTGCTTGTCTCTCTAGGCTCCAGTTTGGATTTGGTGATAAGTGTGTTGAGGCCAAGCAGTATTTGGACTATGGAGTGAGCCGAGGGCAGAGCCAAAACTGTTGTCTCCCATCTGGGTTGAGGCAGACAAGGCTACAGGCATCACTTCAAACCTGGAGACCAGGATGAGCTGTGAAAACCCAGAGCCAAAATGAGACTCCACACTAGAACCACAGCACTCTGAGCTAGACAATAGATTGTTGTGCTGACTGTCTGACCAACCGATTGACAGACACTATTGGTATTGATGCCATTGTCAAAATGAAGTATTGAAGAACAGAGTTGATACAGGTTGCCTGTATGATCACTACACATTTAACCTCCATACTGTTTACATATCTAAAGTGCTGTACAGACGTGTTCTACGACATTTGCTTCACACACACGTGTATGTATATATTTATTTATTTATTTATTTATTTATTTATTTATTTAATTTTTTTTATTTTTTTTTATTTCTTTCCTTTTTCTTTTCAATGTTAGCCTTCAGTTGTTCATTTTTGGTGGCTGAGGTTAGCTGTTTGGCTGGAGTGTTCAGATTTGGTCTCAGATGCACCTTTTCCCACTTAGCCAACAACATGGATGTGAGGAAACTGAATCCTTGCCTTAATGTGCAAGTACCCACCATATGATGAGGACTTCCCAAATGATTTTCATTGCGAATGGAATCAGTTCAAATACACAGTAAAACACAATCTCCTGTTACCCTTTCGGCAAGTATCTCGGGAAAGAAGTAGGTAGGTAGGCAGGTATGTAGGTAGGTATGTAGGTATGCTCAGTCACTCAGTCGATCGGTAGGTAGTTAGATTGGTTAAAAGGGGGAGAAACACCAACATTGGTCATGGCTGATCCTTCAGAAAGAGACAAACGTTCATCATAATCTGGTCAATCATGTATTCGATTTCACAGTGAAACAACAGCTGATGGGAAACTTGATGTTTTGGTTGCCGTCAATGATTTATTGTCTCTAATTTTCTGGTATATCTATCGGACAGGGTTGTTTAGTGTTATAAGAACACTATCTATCTACTGATGTTTGATTTGTTATTCATTTAGTTCATTTGAGAATGCCACCAATAATGTCTTTGTCTTACAGTAGCACATGAAAGTTTTTTTTAGCAACTGGCAGCTGTTTTGTACTTGGAGGCAGCTGATGACGTGTCAACAACTCTTCAGTAACACCTATCCTCAACCATGTCCTCAGATAGCAACAGCCAATTAAGTATCCCTCGGCTATTTTTCAGTTGTTTTACCTCATGAGTGAAGAGGGGATCAGTGGAGCTCTCTGCAATGCTGCTCCACTAATTGGAACCAGGAACTCTAAAAACGGGAACTTAAGTAAAACATGCCATAAAATTCTGAAGCCTCACCATAAACTAACCAATTTCTTTCACTCTTTTAAAGGGAACTCTGACTGAAACCTCAGTGTAAACTTTTACGAGGACCCCTGGGGTCACCCATAAACCCGTTAATAGAGATGAGATATGAGAGGGGAGCTTGGGCCTCCCATTTCGTTCACATTTCTTTCTCTTTTTTTTCTTCCCTCCTGCTCCATTGCGTTCTTGTGAGGGGTCAAGTGCTGTGCGGATGAAGAGGCTGCCAACTGCGCATTGTCATGTTTGTCACAGAGCAAAATGACAACGTGAAAACGTGACCAAGGCGACTGAGTTGTTGATCTATTAGTCTTTTCCTGATGAGAGGCTGCTTCTCTCTTCTCGGGGCTGCTTTGGCACAGAGGTGCGAAAAGGTGAACCTCACACTGTTTTAGTGGCCATCATGCAGAGATGTTTTTCTTTATGCTCAGCTTGAGGGCACTCCTTACGTTCTGTTAGCATGAGGTTGACAAATGAAAACTTGTGCAGTATGGTGTGTGGTCAGACATTTTTTTTTAACCAACATACAGACCGAAGGAGACAGCACTCATACAAACACACCAGATATGTTATTTTCAAATGTGGCACAACGCTTGTTTGTGCGGTATTACCTCACATACTGTTGTCCACCGTTGTTTCCATGGACAATACTGTGTTGTCCATTGAAACATGCAAAAACTATCAAATGAGGTTACAGTATTTTGAAACTAAACTTGCCAATTCCTCTGCGCAGAGGCAGTGTGTATGCTTTTTGCACATTTACATTCCCTCTTGATGACTAAGTTGTTCGAGATAATAAAATCCATTCATTACCTTGTCACATCTGATCTGTGCCTGTTCTGTCTTGTGAAATATGTGTCCGAATACGCAACACAAAAGAACAACAAATAAAAAAGTCACACAACCACTCTGTAATGTTGCGAATCTTATCTGCTTACAGGCTCCAGCTTCGCTCTCCTTGTAGCTTTGCAATACAGGTCGTTCTATATCCCGCAGAGACTAATGAGAAGCGTCTAGGGACCCATTTAGGTTACTTTGAAAAATTGAGGCTGTAGGTTTTTTTCCTTTGACTCCTCCATATATTGCAATCTAAATCTGAGTTCATTCTGTAATAGAGAGGACTTGGATATTTTGCTTTGTGCTTACCAGCATCACATTATTACACTGAGCACTGTAACTGCATATCATGGGGGTGAAGTAAGTGCTCACTGAGTCATAGCAAATCTATTAGCACAGGAGTGATTGTGGTGCTGAAAAATGTGACGAAACAATTGGTTAATTTTACAAATGATAACCATTTTTTTCAAGTCCAATGGACCCTCCAGGCAAACAAAATATAACCTTGGCAAAGCGTCACGGGAGTTCATGAATCTGTGATGCCTTTGGTCAACAGGGGCAGACATCAACATTTTTTAGAGCGACATGGGCTTCTCAGGTTACAGCGCAGCCCGAGTTAAGCAAGAGCCTGAGACAACCCTTCAATTAATCTTACCCTTGTAGCGCCTTATAATTTGCTAATACAAAAGCCATTAAACCTGAGGGCTTGATTCTGAGCTCCTGGGACTCCTGGGAGGACAAAGTGGGGATTGCACAGGCCTCCATTTGGCCCTGTGGACCCTGGACGAGCCCCGCTCCAGAAAAGACAGGTACTTAAAAACAGGGTGAAAAGATCACCTTAAAGAAAACAAGGATGATTAATGGGGAAAAATGGGGGCCCTTTAAGTTGCTTTCATCTGGCTCTGATTCAGGTCTTCAGTGAGCCATTAACCTGTGGGACAACTGTCCACCGCCAATGTGAGAAATGAAGTCCGCCTACTCCGGTTCAGACAAATGTTGGAGCCGACACAGAGAACAAACATGGTGCCTGCACTGAAATCTACACATGCAATCAGTGATCTGTTTAACAGATGAAACCAAGATTTAATATACTCAAAATTTCAACAAGATGGCCGATATTTCAGTGAAGGTATAAGGCCATCTGAGTGAAAGCTGAGTTTACTTGAAAGGAGGGATATTTTCAAATTCCACAGGTTCCATTGCAACAGGACCAGGGATGATTTGTAGCTATTGTAGAGAAATGCCATGCAAATCTGCAATGTCTGTGGTTTTGAAAGCTACTGATGTGGGTCCACAACACAGGTACTCAATTATTTACTATGGAGTGTGAATATGTACACTACTGGTGAAAAGTCTTCCAGAATTTTAAGAACAATTATGCAGTTCAGTGTATAAGTGTGCTCTGAAATTAAGGAGTAGAACAAGTAAAATTTAGAGGTTAAAAAAGAAATCACAGAATCAATTTAGAAACAAAAATGTATTCTCAACGTTTCATTCATCAAAGTAGCCACATTTGGCAGATAAAACAGCCGAACACACTTTTGTTAACCATACCTTTTCTTTCTCTTTTTCGTCTCTAGTATCTTTTCTATATTTCATTGGATTTTCCCTGCTGTGGAACCCACACATCTCAAAGATTTGTTAATTAGAAAATATCTGAGTGTTTTTCTCATTTCAAGACATCAGAGGTGCCTGTAGTAGTGGGATTTTCATCGACGCAAAAAAGAAAATGGCAATCGTCAAGCTCTGTCCCAAGAAGATCTCTGATTCTCATTAAAGTCTGATTAAGATGAGAAGTCCGGCCGGATCAACGCCAAGAGATGTTTTGGGGTGAAAATGAGACATCATCTGAAACGAAGTCGTGTAATTTGAGTAAGTACCCTGTCGAGTTTCCCATCTGAGCACAACAAAGACAAGCAAGATGTGTCTCCGCGCAGTCTTCCATCGCTCGAGAGGCATTGTTGTTGATGTCATGGACTCAACACTTTGTATACAAGAGCAAGAACACCCCCCCCTCACATTCCTTCCTCCCTCCCTCGCTCAGTGCTTGCTCTGTTTAGGATATACTGCTGCCAGGTGTGTAAGCTTTGCCACAACAGGCCTCCAAATGCCAACAGCTATGACAAGTACATGGAAGCTTGTGAAAGTCAATTTGTCCTAGTTTTCGGTGATTAATCGCTTACTGTCCCCGACACAACATGGGTATAGTGATGCAATAAATCTCACCCATCTGCTGCCCCAACATTTTCACACAAAGATGGGGAGGGAAATGCCATTCCTGTCACCTGTACAGGGAGGTAAGCATCGTATGTCATTTGGTGTGATGATGAGCATCAAAATCTTTGAAATAGTCATTGTTTGAGGTAGATTTTCATATTTTTTGTTAATCGATCCAGCAAATTGGGATAATGTGATCTGTGTTTTAATACATACGGTATGATATGTACATTTATGTATATACGTTAATGTCATGTCATGGGTATGAATTTTACTGTTTTTGTGGTAATACTCAAATACATTGATACATTTTACATTCTTACTTTTGTAGAGAATAGCAGTCACAATCCTGCAGTATTTTCTTTTGCAAACAGGAGATGCTTCCTCCATCCAAGGTCATTATGTTTCACAGCACAGGCCGGTGAACATCTCTGTGCATGTCTGATTTAGGCATTAGCAATTACCTTCACATGGCTTCCAAAAGTGGGTATAAATAACAAAACGCTGAATGGGAAGACTGGAGCGGTGTATGGTTCGTGGCAAGTACAAAGTCCACACCTGGCCCCAGAGTGAAATCAAATCTATGCTGAACTCTGTCTCTCCCTGTATTTTCCTTCAGCAGTTTTCCATGAGCACAGATCTGGGTCAAGAGGAGAGGGGAGTGATTTGAGATCAGGTCATACAGACAGACATTTTCACATAACATGTTTCAAAGCTTTTGTATCTCTGTGTTGAGAACAGCCCTCGCACAGTTTTTTTTTTCATGCTCCAAAAAATCACTGCTCATATTTTAATTCAGATAGTATCATCACCCATTTTTCATGATTGAACCATTGTGCAAGGTCTGGAGGGCTGACTGATCCAAGAACAGACCAGGAATCTTTTGTCCAATCCAGGTGGAATTAAATTTATGGTGATTCCAGCAAAAAAAGATTGCAGTGGTACGTCCAGTGAAGGCCGGCAAATGTGAGGCAGAGAAAAGAGCAAATAATACAAGGAATCAACTAAATGAAAAACAACCTAAAACAGTCAAACTCAACTCAGCTTCCTTTTGACACAGTTCACCATACTCCCTTCAGGTACACAGGCAGAGAGCAAGAGAGTAAACAAATGTTTTAAAACTGGTTCTGCTTAATGCTTGGATGCACAACCTAGCAGTACCTACACTCTACCTACCATTCTCAAAATATTGAGAATCTTCTCAAAACAAATGAAAACATAAATAAAGGAAATATTGCCCCATGTCACAAGCATGTTTAATGAGGAATACCTGAAATCTGGAAATACTACAATTTTTCTTTCTACAGATTTTGAAGAATAACAATCTGTGGGGTCATTGCTACAATATGCAATGCACAACAAAATTGAGCACATCAGAAATGAAGTAGCTAAAAATGATGCAATATCAGCATTATCGGACGTGATCCTTTTGAAAAACCACCTCCTGTAGCTGCATTATTCATGCCTGACACACTTACAGTATGATGCATATGGAAAACAAATAAAGTATCACTGTGCAGGTCTGAGATTAGGCCCCTCAAATACCATCAAACAGGTCATAATATCAGCCATGTAACAACATAACGAGCAGTATATCTACAACAGCATCACCAATTCTAATGCAAACTACCGCACTCCCACTGACTGATAGCATAACTACACTTCAGAGAATTTGTAGTCAGCCAGTGAGTCATGGGAAGTGCATCCCTGTGCTTGCAGGGATAGCTTCACAAAGTTGAACTAGTGGACAAATGCTAAGTATCATTGATGGATTTTCAGATTTGTGTGTTTTGCGCCATTTTTTACAAAAGGAACCTGATTCTGTGCCTCAAACAGCACAACGCTGTGTAGAACATTGAGAAACAAAGAACTGTTATCTTGGAAACACAGGATTGATTCCATGATAAAGAAAATACCACATTCTCAAGTCAGTACTTTAAACAAGAAATGTTCATGTTATTTCCTGTCTGAGATAATGATTCAACCTAACGATGTTTATTTCACAGAAAAAATGGTGGGCTTAAAGACAGACTTGTTATGATGGAGCATGTGTGATTACCTCACACCGGGCAGTTAATTCAGCAGACAAATAATATCTGTTTATCTGTTATCCTGTTCATCTTTAACTTTCATACAGGGTGTCTCGCGAATCCCCTGCAGTTACAACAATGGGCACCTCACTAATAATGCTTTCTAAACTGGCCATTAAAGAGCCTCTATGGATTAACACTACGCAGTCTATGGCTGGTCAGTGTGTCTTTTTTTAGGCAGATCAATAAACCAATTCCTCTTGGTTATGTTTTCCTTGTCTCCAGCAATCAGTTCAGGCAAGATTAAATCACAGCAAATTATCTCCCTGGGATTTATCTTTTCAGATTGAGTTTCTTTCACCCTTCTGGCCACGGGAGAGTGGACAACGCCTGCTGGGATACAGAAATAATCATCCATTAACCTCTGACCTGGAAGAAGTGTCAATTGAGTCAACAAACAGTGTTTGTTCAGTGTCACTGTGCCCTAAGCGTTCAGCCAAGGCAAATTGGCGATTTACATGCAGCAGCTCCAACTTTATTAACCTATTTTGCGGTTTGATGCAGTCACTTGACCAAGCAGTAGAGCGAAGAGCAAAGACTGGCGTTGAGGATGGCGTTGTCAAGCTTTGACTCAGGGCTGGTATGGAACGGCAGTGGTGTAAATGGTGAATGGGAGTAAAACTGTGTATATGTAAAACGTAACTTTGGCATAATTTATTGAGTGTGACAACCCGAAAAGGATGAAGATGTACATCATCTGACACAGGGGCTCTGAGCATCTTTTCTTTCTTCTCTCTGACTGTCTGTCCATCTGACGTGGCGTGAATGTTTCATTGCCGGGGCTTTTGATGTCTTCATGTGTTCACGGTAAAAGTGATAAATTACAGCAGATTCTTTTTTGCCCTTTTCACCACATGGGTCCGTTCATGTGCACGCATGCATCTGTTTTTGAAAAGTGCTTCCTCCTTCAGAAGTGGCCAGTCACAAATCATTCTGAATCACATTTGGCTGAAAGATGAAAAAAAAGAAAGAGAGAAGCTTGTGCTGATGCTAAGGAGGAACCAACATTACGGCAAAACAGTAAAATGTATTTTTCAGATTGTGATATATAGTGTGATGCGAGAAAAAGAACACAATGACGTCAGTAAAATGCATGTTTTCAACTTATAACATTTGGAACCTCAGAGCAGCTCACAAGCCCAAATAAAGTGGAAGTCTGTCACATGGAAGCAAATGAATATCAGATATCAGCAATTGATGACTGATTCAAGTAGTTGTTACTGTGTCAGTCTTTACTTGGTACAATTACTAACTGCTGTATTTAGAGCTGTGCATTCAAACGACTGATGGCCTGACAAAATATTGAACTGTTGGCTTTGTTGTGACTGCAACATGTTCACTCCTGTTCTCGCTCAATACAGGAGCCAAAATCTTACAGAATCCACCGGTATGAAAATCAAAACAGAGAAAGGTTATTTCCTGACTTTAAAAGCCGTACGAAGTCAAACACGGTGTAAAAACAAACCAAATGTCAGCACTGCTGCCAGAGTGTCTCTGCTATATCCAGCAGCAAATGCAATGAGATCTTGAAAGAGTCTGTTGGTACACCGCTGACCTTTTGTATATTTACTGTTCTCCTGACATTCTCTCCACGACCAAGGAGGTGAAGGAATAGAAGGAACGGAATGAGGCTTCAGAGGAGAAATTGTGATTTTCAGCTTCCATCGCCACTGTTTCATCGATCCTCGCTTGCAACGAGGGTCGATACTTTGTGATTTCCAACACTAACTAACTTGCAGCCCTCTGCAGACGCTATGGCTTTATTAGCTGTTGTGCAGTTCATGTGTTGCTTGAAAGGAAAGACAACACACCTGAGAGCATGCAACCACATTCTCTTGACCACCAATGTCAATATCAGTGCACATTGAATGGACACTGGACGTAGTGGTGTGAGGAATGATCATATCAAGAGTGAGCGGAGATGATATCATAAACTCAGATCTCCGAGGCTATAAACTGATAGGATGGGTGTGGGCAACCAATGACATGTTGCTAATGTGATCAGCTTCCAATTCTTTGATCATAGTGACAGAATACACTTATTTCTGGATGGGTTCCTTAACTAGTACCATATACCATAGTAGTTGAGTTATTGGCCATAGCACTGAAGTGTGAGGTGAAGTTGTACAATGTTTTAATAACAAATTCCATCATGCTCTCACTGCCTAATCACTTTCACTTTTGTTCCATCAGTACATATTCTACTTAAGGTGGGCAAGTTAGTAATTTTTCCTTCATATTTAAATAAACATTTCTTTTTCATTTGTCCACCTGTCCTGAGCAATGCACATGACCATATTCTTTTTAGATATTTTGTGTAATGGAGCATTGATGCTTGTACATAAAAGTGGGTTTCTCATCTCAATATATTTCATTTGTTCTGGCCCTATGCAATTCTATAAAGATGTGAGAAGAGATAGAAACAGCTGTTAAATAATTCAGAATGCTGAGATTAAAAAACAGACGCATTATTAAAAGCCTGTGTAATTACTTCAGAATTCTGTGTCACCACTTCAGCAAGAGGCGCCTAATTAGGTTACTGCCATTCCGCAAGTAATTGCAGAACGCTTTGCACATGGAACCGTTGAATCCCACAAAGCAATACAATACAAGCAATACATTCAATCAGGAGGTGCTGAAATGTTATGACTGCGATCCATCGCCTGATTCACTTTATATAGCCTGAGAGTTATTATTTGTATGTCATTGTGCATTTGTGCTTGCTTTGAGTTATTATCTGTAAACTCTAATACAGTTTTATTCAAATGATTGTTATTCATAATATTCATCAGTTGATATAGAATCTGCGCTGCAATTGCTTTGAGAGAATCAACACAAAAGATCATGAAGGAATGTTCTTGTTTTTACGCCATTTGATAAGACTAACTCTCAGTTGTCATTGGGGACTTGATCTTGAAAATAATGGGACCATAAACACAACAATAAAAATGAAGTTAATAAATCACTCGACAGCTATAGTGACATCATATCCAACTCCTGTAACAAATCTGGGGAAATTTGTGGAGAGCTTTGGCATGATATCATCCTACGTACCTTTTTGCGCACCTGAGACATATCAGCATGTAAGCTAGTGCACTTTTGAATTTCAGTGTGTACCTACTGAGTGTTTTGGTAGCACCTATCATCTCAGCCCGTAGCTGTTGAGATGAGGAAAAACAGGGACGTGTATTAGACTGGGTATGGTAGGTTTTTTTTTCTCAGTTCATTTCCTTTAAATTGTGTTTTATATTGTTGTTTTGATTTATTGCTGCTGCCCCAAAACATCACTGAGGATTTAAAGGTTTCTATCTCTGCTTTTTAAACAGGTTGTCAGTGACTTTTATTGTGAAACACATTTGAATTAAGGATATCTGACTCAAAATGTAACTAAAACTATGTTTATCCTATGAGTTTACTGTTTTATTCCGATGCAGTGCCAATAGGAGCAAGCAGAAGTTTGCGCTGACTTTGGACCTCCAAACCAACTGACCTTACAGCCAACCTTGCCTGAGAAAATGGAAATTTGAACCCCAAAACAACAAACTATGGCATAAATAATCTTGCAAGCATCTTGGGGAGGCATCCAGCTAACAACCACTACGACCATTTCTGTGAACTCTAAGGTCGCCTGTCATTGATACACCTCTCTGTAACGGTCCATCCATCCATCCATCCATGGCAAAGTGATGAATTGCACACACATACACGTACACACTGAATAGGGCTCATCAAATTAGCATTATTTATCTAGGCTGCTTCCCTTATATCTTGACCCTGTCACACTGAGATTGCACGGATGCGTTCATATTGCGAATGGAATCTTTCCCTCTACAGGTGCTCCATCAGCAAAACTGGGGAGTTGCTACCAGATGGTTAAACAAACACATCGCCCAACTGCCCATAACTCAAATCCATTTAGCACTCTTTTGTCAACATGTCTCTCAAACGCTTTCTCCCTCCCCCATATTTGAAATACAGGCAGCATAAGAAGGAACGGCTGAGAGGAAAGAAGTGAGGATGGAAAGGGAAAACGCTAGGATACTGAAAATCATTAAGAAATTCCTGGGGGCGGGGTCTTTGATTTCCATCACGAAGACTATACATTCTGAGGCTCTTGGCGCCCCCATCCACACTCTCCTCTACCCCTCACTCTGCTCAAACGAGGGAATAGCCAGCACCTGGAGTGACAGCGTGGCTAGGGTCAGGGAGGAGAAGTCCAAAAGTGATGTTTGACTCAGGGTTTCTTTGAGATCTCTCACGGAGACGCCCAGGACTCAGGCCAAGGGGTTAAGAGTTTGTGGGTCGGAGGGTCACGCCATTTTCCCTTTTTCCCTTGGCCTCATCCCTACGCTTAAGACCTCAACAGTGTACTTGAGGGGGTAATTTATTATCCAGAGAGCTGTCCAGCTTGGGCAAGGAGTTTGCTCAAAGAATTAGCCCTTTTTTATGACTGTGTGACATATTTTCTCCCTCTCCATTAGGTGCAACCAACCACAAATAGTCTGTAAAAATATCAGTGAAGTGCAAATAGGTAAAATGATCTTTTATTGCAAGGAAAGTTCTTGAACTTTCAGGTCACAAGGTAAGGCACTCCCTTCTTAAAAGAACCAAAACTGACCTCATTTTTTCACCATGACATCCTGCAACCCTCTCCACCAATTTTACCAGGTTCATCAAAACAACATTGCTGTGTGATGCAGCATTGCTTATGATTTGTGTTTGTCAAACATTGTTGCCTTGTGTGATCTTGCGTGGATTTTTCTCATTTTCCTTCTCCTGTGTTTGTTTATCCTCTTTAGCATGTCAGTGAGGCATAATTCTCCCTGATAAAATGAGTTGTCTTCTCTCACCATATAAGATTATTGTGCTTGCTTCAATCATGGACAGCAGCTGACTTGCAGTCCTTATTTCTAGAAGTGTGTTGGGATTTTTCGTTTTTTCTCAAGAGTAAATCTCATCAACACTTTCATGCGGTGCAGTTAAACGAAAGACCGAAAGGGCATTTTGCGTGTCTTTGCCGTGATGATAGGGTAGCATTGCAGAGCAGGTGAAAAGGTGAAAAGATAAGCATTATCTCAGACACATAATTGTCAAAGGCATGGATAATTGACATGAATGCCACCTTGGTCCAAATGTTGGGCTGCTGATGACAGCCAAAGTGCATTTGGCCCTTGGAATGCAGAGGGCCTGTTCTCAGACAAGTGAACATCAAACAGTGCTCCGCTCTGTCAATCTAATAGCTGTGGATATGGGATTTATTGCCTCTTGCGGGCCAAGAGAGGGATGAATGGTGAAAGCAAAACCAGATTTGCTTCGCGGTATCAGCTTCTCCTCTGTCATTCATGCCCCATATGAGAGCACAGGGGAGGAGAGACATGTTATCATTTCAGAATAACTAGATTTAGATGAGTTCATATACATGTGTGTACCTCTGTGTTTGGTTGTATGCATACGATAGGAGAATAACAAGTAACGCAGCAAAAGTACGCCTTGACTCCCGATCCCAATTCTCGTAATCAAATACATTACTGCGCGTCACTTTCGAGAGCCTGGACTGCCAGCTGCGTTTGAGTAGGTGTAGCCACAGTATGAGGCAATTCCCTGTGTTGGGACTGATTTTTAACAGTGGTGTTAGTGCAGGGTTCGACTTTGGCAATGGTTAGTGTCGAATTCCATATGAACTCAGCTCAGCCAGCTCAGGGGTTTGGGAGCGTTTGTCAGCGTTGCAATGGCTGTTAACGGCCTGACCTTTCGGATGCAAGCTCTGTTTTTCTTTCCATTTGATATTTGTTAAGTATGGTGTGTTAATATCGAGCCCTAATTTCATTCACAGAACTAACATCAAGTTTGTCTTTGTTATACCATTAAGATAATCACACCGAATTAAATCGAGTCTTGTTATTTTTGTAAGACTTTCACCGGCATCACTTTTACCAGTTTTTCTCCACTAGAGTAACATTGTGGGCTTTCATGTCAATGACCACATTGGCTGTATCGCTTGTTATCAAAAATGTTTTGCAATTTTCATGGAGGAAATTAACAATGCACCCAGGATCATGCAAAACATCAGCTGCTCCCTCAAGTCAATGAGCTTTTTTTTCAGTCTGCTGTCTGTTAAATGACCTCTCCACTGTTTCAAAAAGAGATGGCGCTGATGAAAACAAATGACAGATGACCAAATATAGGGAGGGAAAGGGGGAACCGAGCCAAAAGCTGAGGACACGAGTCAGCCCTGGTTGTCCTCCAGCCTTGATAAAGACAAGCTTCTCACAGAACAGGATGGAACTCAGAGAAGTTGTATTTATCTCTGTTAACCTTTTGAAAAACTCCCTGTCCCTGCTTAGATAGCCCTGCCAATGCGCCATGATGTCATTCCCCTGGCGTGCGGTGATTGATGCATCCTGGCTGCCAGTGCTGCACTAGTGGGAGGTGGGGAGGGAGTTAGGCAGGGAATGGGGAAAGGAAGGGGTGAATTTTCCACAGATAGAGATATCCGAATGTGAACACAACCCAGCATGGGACCAATTCAGCGCTCGGGCAAATGTGCCGAGTACCTGCAGTACAGCAAATATGAATCGGCACGGTCTTTTCAGTGGCCAGGGCCCCCTGCCGTCAGTCAGTTTGGATGTTTCAAAGGCACTTGCGAGTGGGGAACGGTGGTGATGGTCCAGCTCTCGGTTGTTTGAAGGAGACGCAGTGGGGGGAACTGCCCGGCTTTGATTATGGACGTCTACTCCATTTCCCCACTTACGTTCTGCAACATATCAAGGCAGAGAGAAGGGGGAGAGGCGAGTTATTCCGAGTAGAAGAGTAAGGGTTTTGCAGATAGTTATGGAGACGTGCTGAGACAAACTCAGCAGGGAGACGCTGTCCTTCTGTCAAGAGGCCAAGTTAGTTCTGGTGCAGTAGCGGCTGTATCTTGCACGGTTGCACCGTTCCGTGTAGGTGTTTGCTTAAATGGGAATACCGAGCAGATGCACCCATTTTAGGAGTACACCAAAGTCTGGGCCAGTTGCATTAAGCATAATAATACAGTTTTGTGTCTGTAATAATGCTGCACAAAACGCACAAGGACATCTGACATTATTAACAATTGCTTAAAGTAACAGTGTTCTTTTGCCCTCGAAATTAGGTTAATATATCTCATCTAAGAGGACGATAAGCTTTAAAATACCCTATATGGGGATTTTTGGGTTTTCACCACTGTTCCATGCCTTGCTTACGAGCACCGCAGAAGAAACCACTTGTCTGATTTCTATTTGATCATAGTCATGTCAAGAGAATTGGTGTATTGTAAAGTACGCAACAGACATTACAACAGAATTCCCTCTAAGAATATATAAAAGTCCTCCACATTACAGCAAATGATTATTATTCAAAATTATTATTACTTTTTTTTTTATTATTACTCAAAATTTACCTGAGACTTAAGAGAAAAAGAAACAATATTCAGCCTCTTCTCAAAGTGACTTTTTAATGTTTTGCTTCCCAGCCTCGATCATTATTACCTTCGGATCAATAGCGTTTAAAAATAAACATTCCCTGTGACACAAAGTCAATGCTCCTTCACAGAACGTGTAAATGAGTAAACACAACCTCTTGGTTGCAAGCTCAGAATCGACAGATTCACAATTAATTAGATACCATTTTCTGCTCTCAACGTGAAAGGATTACAGGTCTTAAAATGCTGTAGTTAAAACTCACAGGTGCAGAAGTTGCTCATGAGCATTGATAGTTACATGTTTTTAATTCATAATCTTTTGTTTGTTGGTCTCTATCGGGATATTGCATCTGAATCTAATTTGATATAGGTGTACAAGTGCTAACAATAGTTTTGTGAGTCTTGCCTGAAAAGATGTAGAACCTTTTACAATGTTATCAGACTGTAGAGACTTCATGTATGTGAGCGACACATACTGTATATTGAAACCATTTCATACATTTGTTGTGTGGACCTTTGCAAAAAAAAAAAAAAAAAAAAAATGAAACAAAAAAAAAAAA
>OMPJ01029227.1:0-18403 GCA_900312935.1 Carapus acus
TGGTGGGGAGGGGTCTATCATCTTGGGCCCTGTGCATAGCTAATGGAGTTTCTCCGAAATTACAATGGCCCGTTGGCAGCATATTTCCAAAGCCCATTCATAATGAAAGCGTGTCACCCTTCACTTGGCTGATGAAGACACCAGACTGCGACGCCGAAGAAACAAGACGGGGCTCATAATTCGCTCCTCGAAAATTGTTTCTTCGTGGTTGGCGTCATTTTCGTGTCGCGCCTCTGCACTTTCATCCAGCTGGATTCGGTTCAAGCTCGCAGAGTCACGCACGCGCAAAAGGTAAGGCAGAGTTGCATTTGTATGAACGATATTTTCGATTTTTCTATTGTTTGACGTCCGTACAAGGAAACATAACCATTAGTTGTTGTGGCTATTGAGGTCAATAACAACAATAACAGAAATAATGATAACAGAGTGTGTTTGTTTGGGGTTAAATTCAGCCCTTTTCTCACATTCTCATTCAGAAAAGCACCCCGACTCGTTTTGGAGTGGCTGCGTGAGCTGGCTGAAAGACGCTCTGTTCCCGGAGACGCTGGGGAGCAAATTGGACTTATTGTGAGTGTTTTTCCGGAGGCCAAAACAAGCCCATAGATTGAGTTAAAGCGCGATGGTCAGGAAAAATCTGCGAGAGTGTTTTAATCGAACGGCGGCGTTACCCACTGGGAAAGACGAGGGTGGAGAGGCGAGGGAGGAGAGCAGCGAGGAACAAATGAACAGTGATTGTAGGGCGGCTTTCATTTCAGGATCGCAGAACAGTTACTACGGCGCGGCGGCGGCGGATAAACAACACGTGCGGCCCACAGCGCACATTTATTCCCTTCAACAACAACAACACGACGGCTTGACAAAGTAATCTGTCACTCGCGTCACTGTCACTGCTGCTGCCTCCGCTTGATTCGGATGGATGGGTACGCAACGCAGAGCCCGGAGGAGCTCGAAGCAGCTTCAAAACATGAGATGGGGAATTCTCTAAAAAGAACCAGACCCGTCACAGCAGCCAATTATGGTTCAGAGCCAGTCATCAAGGTGCAATTAACCCAATTGGATTCATGAGATCTGCAGGAAATCTGGACGGCCCCATTGGTGTGTTTAGTGCGTGTCAGAAATCTGATGGTCCCATATTTTATTCGGATGGACGACATTCTGGCAGTGGTTTCGCCGGCGGGAAAGAGAGAGATGAGGAGCAGAATGAAGAAGCCTGAGGGCAGATTAAACGTGTGTGTTGAGGGTTGGACCAAAGTCCTGCTCGGGCATACAGAGGCGTTCAGAGCATCGCCACTGGGACCTCGTTGTGCGAAACCACCTACCAAGCACGTCAACCGTTGTCACAAAGTCTAGTGGCCTACAACAATCGCATCTAAAACATCTAACACAACTTCGCGGGACAGCATGCAAAGCTGAAGCTGAGGAGACTTCTTGGTTGAGGACCAGAAAGTCTTCAAGAGTCAAAACCACCATGGTTCAAGGTCTCCGTGGCTCAACAGTCATGTTTACAGCCTAAACTATTCCAATGTTGTGTTTGTCCACTTGATTTTGCAGCGTCAACTTCTACATTTACTCCATCTCTCGTGCTGCAACTCATTTCTCAAGTCCTCCTCCCTCCTCTGGCTTCACTTCAGACCTCAGACCTCCAGATTGGGGGGCGTAGGGGGGACACCAGCGTGAGTCAGCTGCGTAGGACGTATCGATTTTTAACTGCGCGCACTGTGGCTTACGTGGAGAAATGCTAATGGATTTTCCTCATAATGTGACTGGGCAGCGTTTTATTATTTTATTTGCCAAATTGTTTCACATTTTCTCAAGCTGACTCAGCCGGACGGCCAAATGCTAACTCGACATTATCACAAGCCAAGCGATAAGTCCGCGTCTAAACCGGGAGCCAGTGAACGTGTCCGGTCCAACTGGCACTGCGGTGCAGCCGAGGCGCTTCGGCCTTCGCGTTTTCCATAAACGCTGCATCTCGCAGGCACGGCGCCGAGAAGGAGCGACTTCAGCCACCATTTGCTTCCTGGTCCCATCGGAGCCGCAGCACTTTGAACGCTTTGCTCCCTAAACCTGCCAGGCGGGCATGAGGGAATACAGCTCACGAAGCCCCTGTGACATCTTTCATCCATCATGGTGAACATCTTCCCGGGTATTTTCCTTTGTCAAACGTCCTTTACTGCTGTTCTAACCCAATTTAAAGGAAAAGATGGATTTGGCTGTGTTTCCATGGTATGATAACTTGGCACAAACGGGGGTGGACGTTGGGGGAGGGGACATTCATTAGCGCTCAGTCCTCCATAGCAGCAAAACCAGCCTGGGTGTTTGTACTAACAAACTGGCCCACAGAGTGAGAAACGACTGTAATTCCTACAATCTATTTTTGCAACATCGGGCTCCGTAATTGCTAAAGATCCGTCAAAAGTATCGCCGGCGCGGCCGAGTCAGCATTACCTCGGTAATATATACCGTAAATGCTGCAATTCCATTCATGGTCGGCGGTGCACACATATTTTACTCTGGCAGATCCGCAGCCATCAATGTGTTCCTAATGAGGAACTGTCTCAGGATAAATACGTCAAGATTTGTTATTTGTTTTGCACCGCGCTGCAATTCTAATGAATCGTTGTCCAAATAAGGAGATTGTTGCTTTTTTGGGGGGCCCAGTTCCGAATTTTGTCAGAATGAACACACCACGCCACAGGAAAACACATGTAGACAGAGTAGATGTTGCACGAATTTATAAATATCCTGAGGTGAGTGGGGAGGTCATACAGAAGGACTGGGAGCAGGTCGGAGAGGTCAGAGCCACGTCGCCACGGCAACAATCTCCACCAAAGTGACAGTGATGAACCGTTGCAGATGTCTGAAGAGCAAAGTGCCTCCATATCGTCTGTCTCCGCTCCCATGGGCTGATAGCGCAGAGGTCAAAGGTCAGGGCAGTGATTCCATTTAAATGAAACCTCCAGCCACAATAGCTCCATTTCACACAATTGCACTTACATATTGAATGTCCTGGACCTTTTGAATTTGTGTTCTTTATTTTGCAAATGGGTGATACTGCTCTCCGCACAACAAGCCCAAATCAAAGGGGCCTTGGCCTGCTCTGCCGCTGCTGGGGAACACACACACACACACACACACACACACACATATTCTCTCAGCCAACACCATGACACACTTACATCCACTTCTATCCCTTTTCAGTCCCACTTTGTAGAAACACAGCGACCTTGGGTAGATTCATGGCATTGCTGAACTCCCTCTTGATGAGGGGTCAGAGGTCAGGGTGAGCTGGAGCACCACAGAATGGTGATGCTGGTGAGAGCCGACGCACGCCAACACTAACTAGGTGGCACCTGAGCTGAGGCCAGTCCGGCTGAATGCCTGCCTTTTTAATCACCTGAACTGCTGGCAAAGCCGGGATCCAAATTTTTAAATGCTTGCAGGATGTGGTGAGGACTTTACCCTTTGGACAGAGGCTTGCCAGTGATGGTGACTCGCAATCCTTTCACACGATCACACACACAGACGCACACACACATTCCCCTCATCAGTCAATCACTCCTCCTTCTCAGACAAAGAGGCCGATTTCCAACAGCTGTGTCACAATCCTTACCTCAGTGTCAGATTTTGGTTTAATACAGAGGATATGTATTCTATTTTCAAACGTCCTCGCACGGCAGAGTTCAGAGGCTTGCAATCGCCCCACTAAAGCTTTTTGCAGCCTGGGTCATAATCACCCAGACTGCAGAGTGCTGGACAATTGGCAAGCAATAACCTTAATTATCTTGCGATCAGATCGTCGTGGCCGACCTTATGGCGAGGAACATCTCACCTCCGGGTGCTCCTGTCAGGCTGGATGATTAGGCGATAATGTAAGAGCGCTGAAATTGTCGCAGTGGGCAGAGGTGCTGGAGCTGCCCTCTCGCTCTCTCGCCCTCTCTTGGGCTGTCAGTCGCTTTTTGTGATACAACTTTTCTGCGTGATCTACAAAGTTGCTCAAAATCTCCTGAAGCAGCTCAACTCTTACCTTGCGGGTGCTGACAAGCACGATGACCTCTGTCCTCAACCGAAAAAAAAAAAAAAGCTTGCAGATACAAATCAAACTTGTAAACGTCATCACCTCACGTACCTGCCTTATGCTTGCGCCGCCATCTGCTTCCAGTAGGACGAGGCGCCGCTTCGCACCCGATGCAAAGACCACAACACGGTCTGATTCACTCCCCAAAATCCCCCCTCAAATCTCACTCCGTCTGTGCCGACCCTGTGATATTTGTGTTACTGATTTGTCTGCCATCGATCCTCGTCCCCACCCCCAAGCCCGGACTGCTGCTTTAAAGGTGACACATCGATTGCTGCCGGGTTGATGCGGCTCCAGCCTCTGGCTGAGCTGCCAGCATCTGTCCCGAGGAAGACAAAGTTCAGACACCTCCTGCTGAGAGCATCAATGCTCTTTCTATACACTCAGCAAACACCACCTGTGTGGATTTAAATGTGAGCGAAACAAAACATCCCCACGCCCTCAGAATGACGTGAGCAGTGTGTAGCTAGAGGACTTATCCACATCAGACAAGATGACAGAAGACAGTATCACTGCATATTCCATATATTCCCTTTAATTTATCAGCCTTGTCGGCACATGCAGATTTGGAATGGCAGTTTCTGGATGTGTGTCTTTAATACAAGGTTTAAAACAACAGACAATAACAGCAGAGAAATATTTTATTATCACTCTTAAACTTTCACACTAGGTATTATTTGGGTTTTCAGTCATCAAATGGCCATGAGCAGCTCAACGTGTGGCTTAACCAAAATATCTCAGGGGGTTTCATTATAACAATTTGAAGGAAAATAATTCCTTTGTTGCTCATGCTGCTTAAATATTGATGCGAGGTCTGCAGATTCTCCTCCCGAAACCTCCGGGCCAAAGGCTGCAAAATCACACAGCGAGGCAGGTGAACATGGAGAAAGTTCTCCATCAATAATCTGCGCATGTAAACGGATGTCTGCAATGTTTTGCGACGAAAAAACATTTCAGTCTCTCAGTGATAATGTCGACAAGTGCCTTCATAAATTCACAAAGTTTTGTCAAAGAATTGCACGTTCAATATTGCTGCAATCATCCCGCACAATGCCCCTAGACAAGACATCATTTTGAGTGAAAACAATGTTCTTGTCCCATAAAATCAAACACGTTTGAAACAGCGGCGAGCAGCTGCCTGGGCAGGACTCGGCTTCCTCATTTCCACGGCTATGCCTGCAAACTCGCCGTCAGTTCCTCCAAGACGTCATTGCCACTGCTCCAGGCGACGACGCGCGCTCTCAAAGAGGCCCCATCTGCCTCACACTCCTGCTGACACAGCAGTTTCTCCAAAGTGTATCCTCTCCTCGGCATCACCACGTCGCGTCCTCTCAGGCAGGAGGCCGGACAGAGATCGTTATCGCCGTCCCCTACGTAAAATATCCGCTCGTACTCCACGCCTCGCTCCGACTGCTCGGACAGGTACGCCTCCAGCACTTTCCTCTTGCAGAGGTTGACGGGGCAGCGGGCGCAGTCGTGAGAGTGGTGGCACCGCAGCTCCATGTAGCCGCGCTCGTTGAACTCGGCGGGGTTGGTGAAGACCCGATCCACCGCCGTCCGGAGCCCGGCGGCGTGGAGGATCCAGTCGATGAAGACGGTGTTGGAGTCGGAGATGACGATGCAGTCGATGGTGCTTTTGTGCTGCGATATGAACGCCAGCAAGTCCGTCATCCCGGCCGTGATGGGGATGGTCTCCATGACGCTGCGGACCCTGTCTGGACTGACCTCCTGCTCTCCTGGAGCGACGAGTCAGACCACCAAACAGACAAAACCAGAGGAAAAAAAGATGAGGAGTAAAACCCCGACAGCTGAAAGCAGCTAATTTCCCCGCAACCACAGAGATTACATCTTGATTAAATATGATTAACTTAACATTTAGCATTCCCTGTCCTCTTTTAAATATCCTTTATGTTCTATTATCTTTTTATCATCTCTCTAACATCCTCTATTTGGAGCAAATGCAATTATAATTTCCCTGTGGGATGAATGAAGTATAACTGGTTATGAATAGCAGAAAAGGAAAATTTAAGTGCTCAAGTGTGGACATGCTCAAATAGCATTTTCAGTCTCCAAAAGCATATGATTAAAAAGTGGAACATCTTTTTTACATATCTTTTTTGCGTAAATTACAGACTCTGTGGCAACCTTATAATGCAGGTACAGAATGAAAGCCTGGAAGCGCGGCCAAACCTCAGATGACATCTTACCGATGTAATTCATCACGACACCCATGAATTCAGTCCAGTGGCCTTTCCTGTAGGAATTCTTCAGAGATTTGGGCAGCCTTTGACTAGGTAGGCATCTGGGCAAAGGGCAATTATATTGAAAGGTATTGGAAAGATACAGGAGCTCAAATGTCTCTAATCAAGGTATGGGGTTTTAAATGACTCCATTGCTTACCTTGTTACCCAGGTGTCACTGTTGTCATCGACCACAGTGTGGTCGAAATCAAATACCATCAAAGTCTTCATTCTTTGTCAGGTTCTAGTAAAGACACAGTAGTGTTGGTGTTGAGCTTCTGGAGTTACCATTATGTCACACAAACAATTCCACATTGAAGCATGTAATTCTAGATATGTGTAGGTGTAATCCATCCTCTTGTGTTATACTGAATCACTGTTATTTTCTGTGGTGTGTATTTCATTTCAGGCACATAAATATCCCTGCTCCTGTTGCTTTCCCTGAGGTATCTTCAGTATTTCATACATGTTGGGAAGGCTTTTTGTGAGAGGCCCTCACAGATGAATTTGGAATTTGTGTCATAAAGCAACATACATACATTTGACTTGAATGAGCCATCAAAGATCTGTTGACCATTACGATCTACCCAGAAACTGAGCTGCAGAATGCTGTAGAATGTCTAAAATATCGCAATGAGTCAGGCATTGCTCAGTATTCGGTCTAGTCTGCGAATCCCTCCGCAGAAACCCAGGCGAGTGTAAACACTTCTCTTGACTGTTCATCATTACCGTGGAGACCGTTAATATCTCAGCCGGAACGGCGACGAAGGCGAGAAACCGAATGAGATCTAATCTCGTTAGTCCGATAAAAGATCGGGTCAAAGAGACGCGATGTTTTCTATGCATGTCATATGCTGCGAGTACTAATTAAAGTATTTACAATACATATTTACAGACAGTGAGCTCACCGGGGGTGTCAAAAGCCGACTTGTTTTCTCCTTTGTTTTGCTCCTGTCACGCATAACGGTTTGTGGCTCACTACCGCCACCCTGAGGCAGAATGGCTATATTACAGCCATTTTGACAAACGTCCACAAGACGAATTTTCAGCACTGTGTTATCAAATAGAATGGGTGTCACTCGAGAAATGGAAATCACTGAAACAAATAAAACTGCGACCGAAAACAAGAGGAGGACAAGAGCATTATGTGGACGAAAAATTATAATGTAAACTACTTCGCGTACCAAAAACACCGGCGGAATTTATGAATATATTATCGTGGCTTCAAATTTCCTCGTCGATACTTGTTGAGTTAATGTTTAAGTAGTTCGTGGTGCAGTTGGCAATAACCTGCTGTGGGCGACCTCTAGCCTCAACGAAATCTGTAAAAATGAACTTTATCCCGTCACAGCCCCCAGGAGGAGGATGCAATTCATCGTTTCATGGCGTCATATCTTGGCTGTGGATGAGTTATTCCGATGAATGCTGATTCATGACGTTGGGCCGTGAAAGTGTTACTTAGGGCTGAAAAGCGTTCGACACAGCTGTTTGACACCAAACACACACTCAGGGGATACAGGACTCCGCTATATATGCCTCTGACATTTATCTGACAGATACTCTTCAAGTGCTTAAATCAGTCTCACCACTAGGTGGCAGCAAAGCTAACCTACGCCTAACAACTACACGGCAGACAGAAGAAGAAGAAGCAGAAGGGAAAACCTACGTTTTTTTTATTTCCTGGTTGCATAAACTCCGCCACCGTCTTCCGCTGAGATTGTTTTGCTGCACTAAATTTTATTTGCATTCTCACCACGATGCTGAGAGGTCTTGGGTCGTGGTTGGGTTTTGAGGATGGAGGCAGCAAGCCAACGCAGGTGGACGAACAGGAGGAAAAGGTGGTGGAGGCGCAGAACGAAGTAAACAAACAACAAGCAGCGAGCGAGCAGAGGCAGCTCAGCCCCGAGCTCGGCAAAGGCTTCGGAGGTGAGAAAGAGAGGATAATCAACTAACGACAGCAAATAAGATCGAATGATTAAGACTTGGCAATATCCGTCCTCTTCTGTGTTTGCCTGTACTTCTATCTGGTGCGTTGAATTTGTTCACATCTGCTCTTTTCCTCCTCCTTTTCCATGTCGATGTTAAGATTACGTCTTCAGTTTTGCCTCCAACGCCTCTAAGAAGATATCGGAATCTGTGGTGGGAACGGCTCAGACCATCAAGAAGAGTGTGGAAGATGGAAACATTGACAGCATCATCGATAAGGTCCGTCACAGTTTCAATAGTAATAATTTGTGCTGTCTCTGTCACGCAGGCAAGTACCCCCCAGGGTACCACAACATTCTTTCTCTCAAGCTTCTGCACCTGCCTTCCCATGAATGTTCTGTACTATATCATCCCATTAAGTAATACCCGCAGTCATTCTGTTGTTGTAAAGTACATAATTACTGGAAAATCAACTACATGTTGCTTTGACTCTCCTTGTCTCAAATACACAGTCTCTTTTTGAGTATCCTACTTATTTGTTTTTATCCTAAATAACAATGCAAGTTCATTCGATTTGATCTTGTCCTTTAGCGATTTTATTTTATGATTAATTATTCTGTGCTTACATTTCTTTTGTGGACTTCCAGACCTTTCTCGGTGACTTCCAAAAGGAGCAAGAGAAGTTTGTGCTGGAGAAGAAGGCCAAAAAGTCAGGTAGGAGTCAAAGTAAAAAAAATGGCTTTGGAATATCTTTGCTCAGAATGAAACGAGGATGATGATTGGAATCATCAAAAGTACTGCAGACCTATTATCGGTATATGCAGCATTCAGTCCCAACTGAGTATGTTGCACGGAAAGTTGTGAACTTAGTTGTGAACAAAATATATAATTTCGAAACTGGCAAGCATAGAAAAAATGTCTGATTCTCTAAGCAAATATTCACCCAAGGCGAGTTATGTGCAATTGGCTCAACCAGTTACATGACAGAGAGAAAGCACACACGTTTGCAGCTTGGCAGCACTCTGTGAGCCCCAGATGTCACCTATGGATGTGTGTTGGTGTGAGAGCAGGTGTGTGTGATGAATCTGTCTGTTGTGATCTGAAGTGTCATCTGTCATTTCTGACCTGTACTGATATGTGCCTGTGTGTGTATGCGTACGTGTGTTCGTGTGTGTGTTAAGAATCTGCTGTGCCGCCTTGGGTTGGCTACAATGAGGAGGAGACTATCCAGCAACAGATTTTGGCTTTATCAGCTGTAAGCAGCAATAACACACACATTGGCATCATCTTGTCGCTCTTATTACTAAAAAGTGAAATTACTGGTTCCATCTTAGGACAAGCGGAACTTCCTGCGCGACCCTCCTGCTGGCGTTCACTTCCATTTTGACATGGAGCAGATGTATCCTATGGCAGCCGTGATGCTGGAGGAAGATGAGCTCCTCAACCGCATGCGCTTCGACCTCGTTCCCAAACAGTCAGTAACCCGATCCTGTGTGTGTGTGAACTTGTGTGTTTGTGTTTGGGCGCAAAGTTTACCCTCAACAAACTCATCAGTGTGATGGCCCTGGATGCTTGATAATCAAATTTTCTGTAGAGCTATCGTGTCTCAAGAGTTTCAATCTGTGTGTGTTTGTGCATGTGTGTGACAGTGTGAAGGAGGACGTTTTCTGGCGGAACTACTTCTACCGCGTGTCTCTGGTCAAGCAGTCAGCTCAGCTAACAGCACTGGCAGCTCAGCAGCAGCAGAAGGACGAGGAACGAGCAGCCAGCGTCTCACCCGATGACGTGGTCCTAACAGGTCAGTTTGGGTCACCTGAGCTCACACAGAAGGTTCACACACACACGTACGCTCAGACCTCACAGAAAAGCTGGAGAGGCACCTCTTGTAGGTGTGTGTGCAATCCCGGCCTGGATTATGACTGCACAGACTATCCTTTCTGAAACAAAGGTAACACAAGTTTCCAGTTTAGTCGAGGGACAAAGCACTGGACAGACACACGTGACAAAACACAGACACACACACAGGCAATCTGTTGTTGCGCAAGGACAGACAGCAGCTGGCAGTCGCTTTCATTGTTCTGTGAGAGGGTGAGGGAGGAAGAGAAAAAGGTGTGTTTGTGTTTGTTTGTGCACGGAGAACAAATATAACACAGGCTCTACCACTGAAGGCACAAATACTCAATGCGATGAAAAGCCATGAAGTCTTCAAGTTATCAAACATTCTTCTGCTATTAGTGCACAAATTGCTCAGCTTTGTGGTCTGAATCACAGGCTGACCTTGACTTCCCCATCTGTTCATTCTCCTCAGAGGTGCTTGCCACCTCATCGGTTTTAGCGCTCCACCTGAGGACACAAAGGCTTAGCAAATCAAGAAGCAGGATGCATCTCATTTGCGTATGGTCAACTAACAGCACCTCATTCCCCTTTCGCAGATACCAGCACCCGACCAAAAACGCCTCCCATTTCCATCAGCGAGATCCAGAAGGTAAAAAGCTGCTCTCCGTAGAGGACTTGACCTCCTTGTAGATGCAGTGGAAACGTCTCTTGAGATGAAATGGAGTGTATGCCGCAGCCGCTCTGACCTTTGTGTTTGGCCCTCTGGCACAGCCCACTCACGAGGAAGAAGAGGAGATGTCGACAAGCCCTGGAGTGTCAGAGTTTGTGAGTGATGCATTTGACTCGACGGCAATCAACCAGGAGGACCTGAGGAAGGAGATGGAGCAGCTAGTGCTGGACAAGAAGGAGAAAACGCCGTCTCCTGATGGTCAGTCTCACACACTGCACAGCCCATCGACGACATACTTATGCGTCTGAAATTCATTGATAACCTCCCCCTCGCACTCTCAGAGGAGACAGCAGACTGGGAGAAGGAGCTGCAGCAGGAGCTCCAGGACTACGAGGTGGTGACGGAGTCGGACAACAAAGATGACCAGTGGGATCAGGAGATCGAGAAGATGCTGCAGGCCGACGATAGCTAGGCAGCCAATCGAGTAGCTGTGCTCGGTTAAGTCAGCAATGAGATCTCAGGCGGCTGAGTAGAGACCAATAATGCTCACTGGGGCTCAAGTATCCCATCATCCTCCTCTGCCCTCTGTCCAACGTGATTATCACTGTCTCCCTCCCTCTCCGTAACTGAAGTTAAGATGATGAAGGTGAATGTGACGGTGACATGGGAGCACATTGCTAAATTTTGCATAAATTAGTTACTTTTGTGGGGTCAACCTATAGTCGAGCTCTCTTTCCGTGAGATTTGTGTTGTATGGGGTTGGCCACCAGGGGGCGCTCCCATGCCAGGGCTCTACGGTTTGCTTGTTTTCTAAGCTCTGAGGCCTGCCTGGACATGGAGGCCTTGCACGCATTTGTACTTGTCTTCGTTATTGGCTGATGGGTTGTACAGTGGAGTCTGTGGCATAGTCTGAATCGGTAAACTCAAATGTAAAGGTAAGTAAATGTAAATAAAAAGAATTTTAACTCTTCACTTTTCGAAGATGATTTGCGTGTCTTCTCAGTCTCTACATTTCAAGATGATCAAATTGGTTTCTATTCTGAGATGATTTGTATTTTACCATCTTAACCATATGTCTGAATACTTAATAGAGAGAGAGATTTCTAAAGGCGCATTTGTAAGTGCATCGCCGTTTGAAAGTTTTTGTCCAGAGCAAAGTCAAAATGTTCTTGAGCCCAGCTCACTCAAATAAGTGCATCTTGCACAGGTGCAATCAATTCCTGATTGATTGCACCTGTACAAGCTCAGAGAATCTCACCACAGTATCGTTTCAAAAATGGGATCTGCATAATTGTAAATACCATTTTGTAATTTGACCCAATTTCATGTCAAATCCAACTCTCTGCCTGCACTCTTTCATATATTTACTCGTGTCTGCAGCATACCGACGCGTTCAAGCATGGATCATGTCCCGGATTACGTCACCAACAGTGAGTGACAGGCTGTTAGTGATCACGTCACTGGCAATGACGTTCTCCTGTGATGCTCACTGATGCCCTGAAGGGGGATCTTCTCTCCTCAATTCATCATTCACACCTCAAAGCTGACTTAGCACCTGAACAGGCGAAGACGGGCCTTTGCCACTGCTGAGAAACTGATGGTGATGTGAAGAAGAAACACGTCTCCATGGCGTCCTTCGCAGCCTCAGGGTGCTACTCTATCTCTTCTTCCCCTCTTGACACAGACACACACAGGTCAGGGTCAGGTAAAGAGAAGCTGCCTGAAGCCACAACTGAAAAATTTGCCCTTTGACACTGGCTGCAAGTCGCACAGTTTGACATCGTATTTGTCACCAGAAAGAAGAAAGTAAAGGTGAGACATACACACACACACACACGCACAAGACTAAGAGAGTGACTGTGTTAGTGTGGAATGATGACAAGTGCAATCAAGTCAATGCAGGTTACAAAGGCATAGCTGCACCTCTGCCAGCCAGACAGCCAGACGAGTCGGTGCATGTTCAGACGTTTCCTACACGAAGCTGTGGGAGACAGACGGTGTGTGTGTGTGTGTGTTTGTGTTTGAATTTATCAATATGATGATAAACAGTCAATGCAGTAATCATGAAAGCGATCAATATTCCTGTTCCCTGTTTTAGCATCTGTGATGTGTGTCGAAGCATCAAAGCAATCAGTCAGTCAATTAGAAACACCAACTGGGGCCTCATCAGCTGCAAATGCTGTGTACACACACACACACGCACACACACTCGGCCATACATCATGCTTACACTGCATCACAGGCATCGTCCACCAGCTGGACCCTGGCAGGGCACGCAGTTGTCACCATGGTGACAAAGCCCAGTAGATGAGGACCCCCTGTGTCTCTTTTACTGCCGGTGTTTGAATTCATTTGTGTGTGTGTGTGTGTGTGTGTGTGAGAGAGAGAGAAAAAGAGGGAGAGAGAAATAGAGAGAGACAGACTGATGTCAGTTTAACAACCTTTCAATAATGCATAAAGCTTTGTCTGTGTGTGTGCGCGTGTCCGTGTGTGTGTGTGTGTGTGTGTGTAGCCCACAGCTCTCCTTGTCTGGTTTGTGAGGCAGACAAAGAGATAAGAGATGGCTTGGAGATAACCGCGTGGAGTTTACATGAAGAACAAAGGAAGGAGCCTAAACATCCCCGCGCTGTCTCCAGAGGTAAAGGTTGTTATCTGCAGTGCTTGACACAATAAAATGATGTTGCATTAGCAAAATATACTCAGTAAACAAGTAACATCCTCATTCAAATGAAATGGAGATGTATATATTTCCAGTCAGTGAACATTGGATGCATACAAATCCATATTCTGCATATGTTTACCATTTATATGTTTATATTTATATTTCAAGGAGGAATAGTGTCTGATGGCGGTAGCGGAGAGCAGCCACAGAGAGAGAATGAATCCGGGGTTAAGTCGGATCAAGGGGCTCCACGTGGGCTTGGACCACCTTTGGTTCACCACTACCCAGGCAACCTGCCAGTCATTCTCTCATTGTGCTCCTAACGCATTCAAGGTTATGGGCAGAGAGCAATTTCCTTCAACTACTAAGCCCATAAGTGTCAAAATCCATCCCTAAGATCACATCCTGCTCTGTATTATGTAAGAAAACAAGAGAGGTCTGTATCTCTTCCAGCTGCTCCGACCCACAACGCACCAAATCTCACCATGAGAAACTTTGTGTATGAACTTATCGCTGAATGTTGTCACAAATAACACAACCTTGGCTCTTTGCTTTGAAGCTGTTTCTGGGTTTGTCGACGTGAGGGGCCTCTCCAAGGTCAGGAATGCAGGTAAACCGTGCTTTCCCTTTGTGCAGACATGATGGGTTTCTCCCAGCCTGCTAAATCAGCACCAAACATTTTCCATCCCGTAATTAGCCTCTTTTCATTGGATTCATCTTCTCCAAAGGCTTTTAATGTTTCTGTGCATGCGTAAACAAAATCATAACCTGCGCATGAGCATTCAGTCGCTTTTCCTAGTGTCGCCAGTTTTTTGGAGAAGAGGAAGCGATGCTGCGTTGAAGGCGTTCACATCCACAATCTGAACTCTCACCCTTTGAGTAAAGGGAATTGAAATCTGCTCACGGTCCATAGGAAGTGCTGAGGATGGACAGAGGAGCTGGTGGCAGGTGTCAAGTTGATTTGAACTCCTGTAAAACTTCTGTTTTCCCAGTGAATACTTCCTTAAAGGCTTTACGACCCCTATGTGAAGTCATTAAACTCTACCGGACGAAACCGCAAGACTGCAGAGGACCCGGCGACCATTGTCAGGAAATTTACAAGTAGGGGCCCCTGTCACGAGGCCCCAACCACAGTCAGAGTGTGTGTGTTTGTGCTCTCTGCGTGCTGTGTGCTCCCTCTCTCTGAACGTGTTTCTCTCCCTCTCTCTCTCTCCATGGAGGTTCGTGTAGGTGGTTGGTGTGGATGTGGTGTGGCTGGATTGAAGGAGCCGACCGTGAAACGAGGCCGTGTTTGCAGAAGGGAGCCAATCAAAACAGACTGTGGAGAAAGGGTGTGTTTCTGTTATACCTTCGGTCAGTGTTTGATTCTGGGAGGGGTGTGTTTGCCTCCGAAACCGGTATCATTCCTGTTTGTCCCAGAAATTCGGCGTGTTTGAGGGATACTCCTGGCGGCTGAGTGGGCCGCCTTTCTATCCGCCGCCATAATTGCAGGATGTCGGATGCACCACAAAGCGACCGAATCTGGCTGAGCTGCGCTTTTAGTTCCTGTCAGGCGTAACGCTCGTGCAACTTGACCTGCACGTCACATGGTCCACAACAAAAGCATTTCTCCTTCTATTTCAAACCCCAGAGATTATTTTTGTGACCTTATTTGGAAATTCTGGCAGCAGGGGGGGATAGCGTTACACACCCAGGGGCTGACGTACAGTGAGGTACTTTGTTTGCAGCCGACAAACACCTTGCCCTCCACACGCCTGCTCTTCCTGTGTAATAGCTAAACAACCAAAGAAGGACTTCGATCTTCCTCAAAACCGGTTGAGCTCCTTGAACGGGGAGATGTGAGGCAGTTCAGCTATCCAGCTATAACTCTCTCGCCCCTCACTCACATACTCTTTACACAAACACACACAGATTCTGGTTCTGTGCCAGGGCTATGTGTTAATGTGCTGTGGCTTCTCTCTCTCACTCTCTCCCACCTCACTGCCTCTGTGTGTGTTTGAGTGTGGGTGCATGCGTGCTTGTGCGCGTGTAGTTGTGCACTTGTGGGTGGTTTCAAGCACACCTGCCCTCACCGCGATAGCTAGCTTTTAACTATTCAACTGTTAAATGCTGCTACACGCATGCACACGTACACCCCTGCACACACACTCCAACACAGAGACACACACACACATACGAAATCCTTCTCAAACAGGCAGTTGCACCATAAACTGGAGCCAGAAGCAGCCAGGTGCTCAGCCTCTCGTTCGTTCTCGTTCTCCTTCTCCCTCCATCTCTTCTCTGCTGTCGCTCTTGTAACCACTTCTTTCTTTCTTTCTTCCTTTCTTTCTTTCTTCCTTTCTTTCTTTCTTTATTTCTTTCTTTCTTTTTGTCTTGCTTCATACGTGATTTTCAGCTGAAGAAGTGGCTGGAGCTGGACCATACACAAAAGAACATCAGCTGAATCACAAACAATGGCTCTGGAGTTGAGATAATAAAGCTGGTTTAAAAATTAACCTGGTGCAGGTGTGTTGCTGAACAAATTCATGTCGAGGTCAAGTTTAATTTTCCTCTATTGCAGATGTGTTTTGTGTATGATTCAATGCAAATGTTTATCATGGGAGATGGGAGGATTTCAGCACAGAAATTGGGACACGTGGGAGATCATTTGCACTCACATGGCATGTACGATAGATGATACCCTCGCTGACACCACGCTTTCATATCATGAATACTGATCAGGCACAAAGCTCAGCTATAAAGATGAGCAACAGATAAATCTTGTAAATTTTAAAGGTAATATGGAGATATCTGTCAATCAAATAATCCTGCCGAATAATGGAAAATGTTGTGTGCATTTAATAAAAGTAGACAAAAAAATACAGTATGTCACATATGATGAAATTCGAAAAAATCCATTATGTAAGATAAATGATGTCAGTTTCAGTCCCATGTTCTGCTTTCCCTCCCCAAGTCACATCAGCACATCAGCCTCACTGACTGTAAAGCTGGTAGATATGGCAAAGCTAAACCGGAAATATATATTATTTTGGACAAAATAAAACTGAATGGTGAGTGAAGCGCAGACCCAGTCGGCCTTTATTTGATATTTTATTATGAAAATCTGTATCGGAAAATGCACTGTCTAATCTTATCTGTCATGACGGGTCGCACCTCGCTGGCGCTGACAGGCTCGCCACCCCGGCCGGGCTCACTACCTGACGGCAGTAGTCACCGCCTCGAGCCGCCGTGTGCCGCTGCACAGCCCTCGCTCAGTTATCGTAGCCCGTCACCCCGTCAAGTCTGAAGTACAGTGGAGACGTGTACAAAAGACAGGCTGAACACTCGGACAAGTTTGCCCTTTTTGTTTTTGTACAGGGAAACCCGAGCGAGTTTCTGTGAGCGGACCGGGATCATAGCGTCTGTCCCTCCCGGGGCAGGTCAGCGTCGCTCCCCCGTCTCCGGTCACCTCCTTTGGGGCAAGTGTTTGCCCGCAGACCCGGGCCACGACCGGAGGAATTAAAAGCCTTCAGAGAGGACACGCCAGAATTTCCAAGTAAGGTAAGGCTTCCTGGAGACATCCTAGAATATTTCGTGGAAAAGCGCTTGGTGTTACCTCAGTGTTCCTTTACATTAGATAATCCCCGCAAAATATATGACCAGGATTTACAGAACTGGGTCCAATCAGTTCATCTAACAGGGTGTAATTAGTTTTCTTACAGAAGTAAAACCTGATTTTTATTGTGTGTGGCAAGTGTCTACGTGAGTGAATTAGACCTAAAACACACCCTCACATTATATGTTTGTGCATATATACGGTGTATGTGTATCTAAATACATACATGCATGCTCACTATATATTTTTATATGGACATGTATAAATAGTATTGACCTCCACCATCATAAATTGTAACAGCGTCGTTCCATGTCCATCATTCAACGCATTAAGCAAAATGGAATTACAGACCGAAGACTGATAAGCAGAGGTCAGAGGGGTAAAAGAAAGACTGAATGTGGTCCGACTTTGTTTGGTATTCTTTCTCTCTGTGGCAGAATATTAATGGGTGTAGACAGACATTTTTCAGAGGAAAACCGTTGACCTCTCACATGCTACCATCCACAATCCTACACTATTCAAAGAATTATTTTATTGCATTGTTGTTTTTTCTAAGAGATTATCTTGCCGTGCAAACATCTCTCCGCTCCTTCTGCCACCATCATTGCTGGTAATGAGGAAAAGAAAGCCCCCAATGGCACAGCCAACCTCGTGACCTACACCTAAGGCCACACAGGGGAGGTTTAATGCTATGCTGCCTTTTGTCTGTGCTTGTGCACGTGTGAGTGTGTGTGTGTGTGTGTGTGTGTGCGTGTGTGTATTGTCTTATTGATTTGTCGGTAGCCCCAGAGGAAATATCTGCAGCATTCCACCTGCTCCTCCAATTTCCTTCGCAAAGACCTCAAACCCAAGATACTGAGAAAGGGTCTCTTACACACACACACACGCACACACGCACACACGCACACACACACACACGCCATCGCTGTGTTGCTGTGAGAAAGAATGCAGCAGAGAGAACATTCCAGGTCTTGTGCAGCTTTCACCTTGGGACGGGTGCAGTGTTTTGGCTGCACATTGGCCCGAGTCTTACAGTTTTCCTCAATGTGAAAGTTTGTTTCATTTCTTTAGAACAATGTGTGTGTCGCTATTCAAGCCTCTGAATGTCAGTTTTTTTTGTGCTGCTATGGCACACAACCTCTGTATCTTGAGTGAAAATAGCAGTGTTTTTTTTTTATTTTTTTTATTTATTTTTTTACAGTAGTTGCACTTTGGACACAGCACAGGTCCCTAAAGTTTTGGAGAGAGGCAGTTCAAAGTGCACGGCAGAATGCCCAGGACACACACACACACACACACACACACACACACACACACACACACACACACACACACACACACACACACACACGTGCACGCACAGAGCAAATGACAACATGCCAGAACGTGCGGATGA
>OMPJ01029228.1:0-19590 GCA_900312935.1 Carapus acus
TGACACACGAAAAAGATTCTGACCTTTTCGTCACGAGTGCTACTCCGATTCCGCTTGCTTTCTTTGGCCCGCCGTTTGTTCCTCTTACTCGGGGTGAAACCTGGAGCCAGAGAAACAGGGAGAGAGAGAGGGCGAGAGAGAGAGAGAGAGAGAGAGAGAGAGAGAGAGAGAGAGGGAGAGAAAGGGCAGTTACATAAGAGGTCCCAGTGAGACGCAGCATCTATTTACCGTGTACTTCACTGATTAAAAAGACAGCGGAAAGAAAGCTTTTAAGTGGAAAACGTCAGACGCAGCGCCATCACCCATACCGTGTCACGAGAAATGACCGAGTGAATGCTTATCAATACAAACTGCTCTCCCTCGAAATGTCACTCTCCTGACTCAAGTCCTCCGGGCGTAATTTGAGCGGTGCGTGTGGCCGATAAAAAGGGATTTGGTGGCGTGTTATTTTGTTTCGGTGGTGTCCTACATGGACAGTTGGAAACGCAGCGAGATAAACATGACCTTTGAACGACCCGTGACGGGCCTCAGCATGACGGCCCCATCCAAACACCGAATAATCATCCCGAACGCTCTGATTGGCAGGAAATACAGATTGTGCCGTAACATTTTGGAGCGACAATGTGCTCAGACGCACACTCGTGTCCCTTATGATTTTGAGACGCCAAGTCTTCCGCCAACTCCCCCTGCATAAGTCATAAAGGCAACCTTTTAATCTCACAAATAAATCTCAATCTGTCCTCTAGGAGGCAGCGTTGTGTTAAACAATGTTGGTGCTAAAGGAGATAAGCTGCCTACAATAGCAACGATAAAGGAGCAAAGGGCCTCTTGAAATCAGATTGGGGGACACAACACACACCTGACGCGCATGTACATAAAGGAAATACACACATACACACACACGTTCACGCACTAGAATGTACCATGACTCAGGTGGATGCATTTTAATGGCAGCCATCTGTCCTTTGCTCGCGGCTGAATCCCGAGAACCTGTCGTCCCTCCACTGGTATGATTCATACCGCAGTGGCGCCGCAGATGATTAAATTCATCCAAAAAAAAAGGTGGGCATGACATTAACTCCTGGATGGCACCCGCGATGAGAGATTTCGCACTAATTCCAGCTCCTCTCAGTTCAGTCACGCCCCCGTCGGAATCAAAAGGAGAGTGTTAAAACAGCCGCAAGATAAAATTTTACAATGCGTTTCATTAACCCGTGCAACTCCTGTGCGGAATCTCCCATCCTACAGCTCAGCCGGGGAGCTTATGTAATGAGCTCAATGTGACCAGGAACGTTATTAAGGTGACGACATGGTACATTAAATCCCTTCAAAACATTTAAAGTTCCACTGGCTGCACAGCTGCTGAAACACTGCCCCCCAGAGGGCGAAACGAGGGGAGGTGGGAGGCGGCGGTCGAGGGGCGGCTACGCTCCAGTTTGTTTTCGTGGTTACCGCGACAGTCAGGTAAATAAATCCGATGTTCCGACATTGTCGCGTCAGTTTGATTCAATAACAATAATCCAATAAGTGGTTCATTTGATACGACTGGTGACCTACGCACACCCAAACCGTTTTGCTTTGCCGATCACGCTCAATAGATCACCTGAGGGCGGCGGGGAAGTGGTTCAGAAAAAGTTCACGCCGCCAAATCGGGCTGAGCGAGAGTTTAGTTGGGGACTCGGCGGTGGCCTCGCTTCAAAACACAGAGGAGGAAGGAATCACGCCGAGAGCTCCAAAATAAATTGAGGTGTGAGGACGAGCTGCGTTTTCAGGCGAGTGTCTGTCTCTCATTCTGCTCGCATTGGACGTTGCTTTCTAAACAGTGGGGCAGAAAAGCATTGATCATCCAGGAGGTGTCCATTAGGAAATATAAACATTGGTAGTGATCACATACAGTGAATATTCTAATGTAATGCTTGTTTTCTCAGGATCAGCCAGAAGAGAAAACGCCTAGCAAACATTCTCCCATCTTCCCTTTGATATCAACCTCTTTGCCTGACTTTGTTTAATCATGAATACAGATGGGCTCAATTTTGGAATGAAGTCTCAACTCTGCGTGCGGCTTCTAAATCCTTGGTTTTAAAAACATTTGAAGTACCGTGAGAAAATAAAAATGTCTGCTGGATACTCCCTTCAAATGAAATACTTCCAAATACAATTTTCAAGCCTCCCGATCCTAACGACCCATTATGAAGAATTATGAGTCAGGATGCTTTGCCTCCCAGTCAGATGGAACCGAGCTGCCCGGCGTGACTGACACTCACACACACACGTATGCATACACACACACATACCCAATGCCCAGTGTCAGATTAGTGTTGCTCCTATCACCTTGCAGGACAAGGAGACTTCATTATGGGCACTGGTGGAGAGGAATAGTTAATATGAATTCATTTGCCTTTCTTGCTCCTCCCGTTTCCATCTGTTGTTTTGGATATTTGTCATTGTCAATTAAGTTCTGCGAAACACTGGTTTGTGTCGTGACTCTGGATTGCTTTGCTGTTTGTAGTGTGACTAAAAGCTCCTGCGCTCCATTAAAAAGCAGATGCCTCAGGGGGAAAGAGATTCACATGATGGCACACAACGTATTACACACACAAATGTATTTGCTAAAACATACGCGGACACACTGCGCCCACTCAAAATGGAATAGTATCAGTGACTGACAAATATTCATTTTTAAATGAAGTACTGAGGCCTGGTATGCTGCACTTCCTTGAATGGCCACTAGATGCTGCCATCCCAAAAACTGAATTAAAGATGAGAATATACTAAGGAAGCTCGGAGTTCTCCTGAAATGACAACGTAGAATCTAAACACATAGAAAGTAAATAAAAACCTACAAACCTGAGCTGCCTTGTAGTGTCAGGGTGACCAACGCCCCACCTTTCCACAGAAAAAGAAAAAGAAAAGCCAGCAGCACCAGACACCAGATGGGAAAATCTCTGCCATCGAAAACACACAAAATGTCCTCGCCCGCAAAAACGATTTCCAGGAACAAAGCACAGTCAGATCTTAAAGACAAACAAAAAACAAATACCACGAGAACATGCAGTGTGTGTGTGTGCGTGCGTGTATGTGAATGTGTAGTTGGGGCATGGGTAGTATGGTGAGAGTGGGTTACCCTCACTACCTTGTTCACAACCTCCTTGTTGAACGTATTGGCAACATGAGAAGTGTTAAAGTGAGAGAGATAAAAAAAATCCCCACAGCAGCGGGGGGGATTTTATTTGACTGAACTGTTTGCGAGCTGTTTCCTGTTCTCATCTGCAGTAGGACAGAATATCTGTGGTCTCATTGTTAGTATCATTATCTGTAGTATCGGTAGTGATAGTGGTAATAGTAATAGTGATGCTATCTATCTATCTATCTATCTATCTATCTATCTATCTATCTATCCTTCAAGAGCTGTGACATAGTGCCATAAATGCCAACACACACCTGTCTGCCATCCTGGAGCCTCACCGGGTGGCTCCTCAAACATAATGCGAGTGTGTGAACCTCATCGATGTTTGATTTTTGGATGACGCATTGTGTTACCAGGATTGACGTCTGACATACCACAAGATGACAATTGTCACAGCGTCTCGTCTCATTGTCCTATCCTTTTCAACCAAGCTTATACTCAGACAATACTATGCAGCCAGATTGAGATGACGCACTGAGCTCTCCCCTCCTCCTCTTCCTCGATCTCCTCTCCCTCTCCGCCTCACTTGCATCCATCCCTTACGTGCATCCCTGTCTCGTAAATGCATGTTACTTACTGGGCTTCTTCCCCAGAGTTTTGTCTTGCGCTTTATTAACTGACTAAGCGACTGCTAGCACACCACCAGTGATGATGGACCTCCAAACATCTGGGTCCTGCTCCTTCACCTGTGCATCCCTACACCTGTCTCTGTCTCTGTCTCTGTCTCTCTCTCTCTGTCCTTCCCTCTCTCTTCAAACCCAACTGGTCAAGGCAGTTGGCCGCCCATCGGCAACCTGGCCTGCCCGAGGTTTCTATTCCTCTGTTGAGGAGCGCCACCTGCTCTATTTTGTAAAGCGCCTTGAGATAAGTTCAATTACGATTTGGCTCTATGCAAATCAGATTGACTTGACTTGACTTGACTGTCCTTTCTTCTCAGCGAACGCTCCGCCCACAATTGGCGTCTGTTTCATTTTCATTCACCGGCTGCAAAAGCTCACAGAGGTCGAGGCGCTGAAAGAGAAGCTGCCAACCTGGGATAAAGAATGAAAATGTGGGATGGATTTGCATCCATGTAGTTGCTCACACGGCTGACCTCTCCACAGTGGAGATGTAGATAAAGAGAGCTATCGCTCTGTGCTACACTTGAAAACATTTTTTCCTTGTTTTTTAAAATCAGTTTTCATCCTTCCTTGCAGTTCTCGGGGAGCAAAATGCAAAAAGCAAAGTGGAGTAAGACAGACGGGCAGACTGGTAGTGCCAGCTTTCCCAAGCATAACTGCATCCAATTCTCTCACTTTCCTCCCTGCACACTTTCCAATATTTATCCACTTCACACGCCATCTTAGGGCTGAATAACCCACAACGACAATGTCTCTGAGGATCCTGCGGGTTGCCCGGGATACAGAGCGACACAGCGAGCCAGCCCTCTGCATAGAGTAAATAACATAACCTTCGCCCGTTGCTATTTCCGTGACGTCAGCATCATTTTCCAGACTATGAATTTTGCAATGGCAACATAGATCCCGAGAAGTGACACGGACAGCCCTTTGCGTACGCTTTTTTATGATGATTAAACTCACCCATAAGGATGCGTCGACCGACTTCAAATGGGCTGTAAAAAGACTCCATCCTGAGCCAAAACCCATTTCATCTCATAATCATAATCCATAAACACCTCGTCGAAGAGAGCAAACAGAAATCGGCGGCAGCCGCAATCTTAAGAGTACTCACAGATCTGTGCGGGGTTTTTTTTTTCTTCTCCTCCATCTTTTCAGGCTTCATGTCATGTTTAATCTGTCCTGCTCGTCTTCCTCTGACAAGCAGAGCGTTTGCACCACCTCCAGTCATCATAAGTGAAAAAGAGAAACATGACTCACAGGTAATGACCCACTCGCACGCCGTGCAAGTGTGAACCTGTGTGTGTGTGTGCGTGTGCGTGTGTGTGTGTGTAGCTGTCTTTGAAGTGTGCGTTCACCTGTGAGACAGCATGAATCATCGCAACCAGGCACAAAAAGATGATAGATCGGAGGTCAGGGACCTGGACACACACACACACAAAGTAAGTGAGGCATGCACAAACACACACTCACACACTCAAACTCAACAGATCTGAATAGAAATGACAGAGGCATAGCCACTGTGGCAGTGCTTGGACCGCTCAGTGTCGTCGTGACTTTAGCTCCACAGATGCTGGACTCACTTCTGAAAGGGTTTCAAAAATGTATCCGTCCTGCTCGTACTTGAACGGCAGGAAAGTCCCGCACTTCTGCCCCAGACTGCACAGTCACAAAAACAAATCAAAAGCAACTCCGACTGCGGTGCCGACTGGATGGTTGTGACTGGCCCCTGCTTGTGTTTGGTGCTCCCGGGGGGTCCAATCAGCACCGAGTGAGGCGGAGCCTGTGTGGCCGGTATTAACTGGCGAGTCGTCCCTGCCTGAGCGGATGGTGTAATCGTCCTGCCAAAAACAGGCACGTTACGGACGAGGTCAGATGTCCAAAAAGGTCATGTTGGACACCCCCCCACACACACCTCCAGATACACACACACACACAAACACATACACTCGTGTGGTCAGTCTCTAAATCTGACCGCCAAAGCGGTTAGGAAGTTCTGAGGGAAGTGAAACACAAGAACGCCAGGTAAACTGACCCACACCACCAATGATCAAATATCATTTAGCGTGTATTAATCACGTGCAGGTCATGATAACTGTGTTTTTTCTTCCTGTTAGAGGTGTTGTTGTCAAGATCCATGTGATGACCAAAATCTGTTGGTGTTTTTGGCCATTCACACTACAGCTCAAACAAACACTATTTCTTTTGAATTAATCACAAAACAAGGTGTTGACTCAATTCTTCACTACTGCCAGGCTACAAGGAGGCAGAAAATTAGGTCAAATATCTGACAACTACTGCTGAAAGGATCTGAACTCATAGCTCATAGTTTTGCGTCTTGGAATATAAGATTTTTCAATTTTGTGGTGAAAGTTAACAACAAAACCAACCAAAACCACAGTAAGTGTATGTGTATATGCAGTATCGCCAAGATTATGATGGTTCTTTGCCAAACTCAGACTTTGACCTTTCACCTCATTCACAGGGATACAAGTTTATCCCAACGTCCAGTTTGGGCGACGGAAACTAAAACCAATACGTGAATCTCCCTTGAGCAATGTGAGATGTCAAAGCAGGAGTGAAGCGATGACAGAACGGTGGTGATTACTTGAGTAACACCTCAAATCGAAATGTGAGAATTGTTGAGGACCATCCAAACAGGAAATCAAACCTGGGGGACAAATAAACCCCACACAAGTTACAAGCACTACTCAAAGATAGGTACTGAATACACAACAGACCCAGAAACAAACCATCAGCACCTCTGTACTCAAATCAACTGTACCATTAGTCTTCAAGAAGATTAGCAAGATAGTGTTAAGCTATCGGCCTCTTAACCCGAAAACTAAAAGTGACAACCCGATGCTGAAAAGGTTAATCTGCTTACAGTGAGATGTCTAAGAAAATCAAAATGGGGTGATAAACCGCTGTAATCAAACTCCATCTGAGCAGGCAGAGAGTGTTTGCGTGTGCAGAGCAGCTAATGGAAACAGGAGAAACGCTGACTCGCCTAAACCTATTGTATCAATAAAATATAAAGGAGTTGTATATATAAAAAAAAAAAAAATGCAACAAAAAACAAAAAAGAGGAATAAATAGAGGGTGGCACCATTCTGTACTGTTGGTTCCGCTGCCCGGTTTCCAGAGAAGGGAGGGACGTGTGTGGGTGTGCAATGTATGAAAATAAAAAGTAATCAGTGGTTTCATTGGGCACGTCTGAAAGTGCAAACTCATAGCTTACACATCCATCATCTGAGTGTCCAGCTGGCCCGAGTCTGCATCTAAAACCTGCCAGCATCCTGGATATTATTCACGCTTTCATCTATTTTCTAGTTGTTGTCCAAGTGTCTTGTAACCATATTGCGCCATTACTTTACATTGTGCAATAGAGCGCTGGATTTGAGAGTTCAAAACTCAACTAAAATTCAAAAGTCACAGGTGTGTGCGCATTATTATTCGTGTGTGTGTGTGTGTGTGAGTGTGTCCAGGTTCTCTCACTTTGTCTGAATAGCCTTCTTATGTTCCGGGCTGCTTTTTTGTGCCTACTTCTACACGTTTTGCGCCATGTACTGAGTGAGTGTGTGTTCTAGCTTCACTGTTGGGTAGGTTAGGACATGGTAGCACTTACTCACACTTCCGTGTTACCATGTTGTATTAATTAATTGATAAATTAACCATATTTACTAATTAAATTACATGCTTGGCTTCAGCTGTTGATTGATGATTGGCCCTGGTGTCGCGCTGGGCAATACTTTGGCTCTTCCACGCAATGTTTTTATTGCTTGTTTAGCCGACGTGTCTGTTTGGAGCGGTCCCACTGTGAGACGTCCATCCCAAATATCTGACGATGATACATTTTTGTCTCAGGCGGTCAAGCCTGCTAACACGTCTCACCGTGTGACATAAGCCAACCGTTTTGGCTGCACAACCAAAGATTTTCATAATCACCCAATGAATTGTACCATCAAGAGAGATCGATGAAGAGATGAATCTTACTTTAGCTACATTTGCAAAGAAAGAAAGATGTCGAATCATGTCCGAAAGAAGTTACATGGAAATGTCTAAAAATGAGCTGAATCTTCCAGTGTTGTGGAGTATTTTGGATTCATTCATTCTGCTGGCACAACAGCTTAAACCCCAAATACACACAATGCATCTCAATATGCAATATGCATCACAAATAGCTCGCCGCCAATGACACTCGCTGGAACAGGTGTTGCATGAATTTTGCATTATTTGTGTCTATACTGTTAAAATTGTAGATGATTAGTGCGCATCTTGTAATTCATCATTTATCACTTGTAAATGTGCAAGCATCCATAAAAAACAATCCATTATCTACACTTCAGTTTGATTAATATCCTTAAGAAGATTTCAAGAGTTATAAGTTGTGCATTTTACCGTCAGCTTGATGGAAATTCACTCACTTGTCAGGGATGAAATGTAGATAAGGTCAGTGAGTGAGCACAGAAGTTCTGGGAGGAAGATGGGGAGAAGCAGAGCCTCAACCACACAACTCATCAACGGTCACCGTGGTTGTGTATGAGTGTGTGTGTGTTAACTGACACCACGCCACATCATAACAAGCCTAACAACGTGCGTCAAAGCCAGGGTCATATCTCAAGAGCCTTATGACTGGATGGGTCTGCTTGACGTGTTCACAGCGATGGGAAAGCAACAAACTCTGGACTTGGTAGAGTCCAACTTAGTCCCCACCCCTTAAACCTTCCAAAAAAGAAGAAAATCTCCCCCCACTAAGACTGAGTTTGTGTTTAGAGAAGCACTTCTGAAGTCTTGCCAAACCTGATCCCTTAAATTCAATAGAGTGATCAGGAGATTCCAAGACGTCTCCTCCAATCTGAAATCATTCAAGTTCACTTCTTCAACTGGCGGCATGAGAGTACAAATTGGCTCTATTCAATTTGTAGCCTGAAGTTAGACTAGAGAGATGGAGACAGCGGTATCAGGGGTAGATTCACACTTGCAGACTTTCATGACAGAGTTATGGCTTTCAATTTCTATCCAGGTCCTCAACTGCCGGGCACTGCAGCTGGATATTAGTCAGTGTGCAAAATCTGCCAGCGCACAATAGTTTCATTTCTGAACTGAAACCACACTTTTTGCTGATTCAACTGGGCAATTCAGCAAGAACATGACACAGTCGAAAACCACCATAAGTACAAAGCATGCTCTTTCTTGGAAAACAAAACAAGAAAAACCCCAAAAATGGTCCAAAACATTTCCCGCAGTGCATATCTAAGTCCTGAGGTGAAAGTGACTGCCCGAACACAGCTTTGAGTACCATGTGACAGCAAAAATGCAATCAGAAATGCTCCAGCTGGCACCAGTTTAGTACCTCAGTCATATCTGATGAGAACTGAATGACAGTTCTAATCAGAGAGTGACAGCGTGTATCGTGTCACTTAATCTCTGTGGACGAGATTCTTTAGGCCTTTCCTGTTTGAAACGAAGTATAATCCCAGATCTCCACATATAGAATAGAGGTACAATTCAAAATTCAGAGTGAAGAGGAAGAAGAATACGCTCTATGATCAATATATGTATAGAATATACAACAGCCAATAGCTGTGCGGCATTAATGCAATAATATTGGAGGTTGAACGGCAATAGATCCAGTGCAAAGCAAAGGGCGGCAGGTGCAGCCTCAACGAAAACGTGACCCAAATGGCCTCACCGCATCAACAGGAAATGTCACTTATGCAACAGGAAAATAATGTTCTGAAGAACGCAATATTGCAACGTTAATGTTAACAAACCTTAGATATGGAGCAAACGTTCAAATTGTCACTGCAGTGTTGGTGTATCACACAAATTTTGTAAATCAATATACGATGAAAAATGCTGAATATTAATGTATTTCCTGGTGTGAATCACCATTAAATCGAAATCGGCAATGCCCAGTACTTCCTTATTTCCACTTTCATGTGGTGCAATTGCCTGGTGCGTGGGGCTCCCGAGGAATCCTGGGAATCCATCACTCTTTCCCTTGGTGGTTGAGGAGAGAACGACATGACCGAGGCGGCGATGTTACCACGGGTACCAAATTGGTTTCCAGGAAGAAACCGAAGCACTCGTGAGCCCGTCGCGGGTACAAAAACAACAGCTGATGAGGACGTGAGGGAGACAGAGGCGTCCTGCAGGCGTGTGCTCACACCGCAGCACCGGTGTGGTTTGGAATACTATTAGCTCAAGTGTGCCAAACCTCAAGAAGCAAAGCTAAAGATACAAAAAAATAAGGAACTTCTCGATAAAGGCAGATTCTTAACAAGAAACGGAACTTGCGCATGTTTCGACCATCCTCATGAATTTCCATGCAATTATCCTGGTCAAGGCACCCGAACGCATAACTCCTGACCTCTTGTGGTGGTATGATAGTATGCAGGGACATAAATTTACAGCGGACAACAGAAAATTGCCTTTCTGACATCGGCTGTCAGCTGCATCCCAGAATTGGCGCAGCACAACCCCCAGAACTAAAAAGAGAGCACTATTTTATTTTCAATTAGTGTATCTCATCTGCAGGAGAACCAGTTACAAGAATCAGCGAGGTGGATATTGGTGTGACAGGCCGTATTGAATGCCACGGCACAATGTTCCGCTCGGGGATGAGACGGGGGTGGAAGGCTTTGGAGGGAGACGGTGAGTCAGAGAAATGTACTTATTCTCTAAAAAGAAGAATCCTCAACTGTCCTTCCATCCTTAGAGCTTTGGGGGCAAATGTCAACAAGCAGTACATTGGAGGTGGGTGTGAGAATGTTAACAGATTACACATACACACACGTCAGCGTAGTGTCGCTTCGGTGTACGTGACATTTCACACAACCTTGCGGTTTTGGCTTGAGGTTTTATTGTCGGAGTACAACACCAATTAGTTTTTGTTCCGTGATAACCGGTCGACTGAAAGGATTGAAAGTGAGTGAGGTTGCTAGATCTTTCTAGATTCTAGATGATGGTGTTTTTTTGAGGGAAGCTTTGTCCGGATAATGACATTTAATGGTGTCTGACATTGTCTGGATTAGAGTTCCCGATACCGCCCATCCTTTAAACCTTGTCAGATTGGATGTGCTCTAACTGTCCCTCAATCCCAGGTGCTACCACCTATTTACAGAGCGATCCAATTTCTCCGTTCAGCGGGGAACGGGAAATCGTGACTGACGACATTTTGATAGCTTAGGAGCAGTTTCTCCTGAGACCTTGATCAAGTTGTCCGGTTTGGTGAGCACCTGACAAGGTCCTTAACTGCAGTTGAAGCACTGTACCATCTTGCAACTGGAGTTCACATTACCACCGTGTTTATCGGCTCAAATTGCGCCTGATCGGTTCTGAACATGTATAAACAGTACATTTCAGATGCTGTGGGTAGGCAAGAAGGCAGACAGACAGACAGGCAGGCAGACAGACAGACAATAAGTGGGTGGCTAGGTAGGTACAGTAGGTAGGTAGGTAGGTACCTTGCCCTGGCTGTCTTAAACTGATGTTGTGTCTTGCTTCTAAAATGTGTACCTGCATGTGAAATCGCAAATTCTTAAAGGTCACCCGACGGAGAGAGAGGAGAGTTAACGGGCAAAGAGGCTCGGCGGCCTGCCGACGGAAATTCAGACCCAATTTAATGCAAAGTGAAAGGGCTCTGAAAAAGACAGAGGGATGGGTGTTTACTAAAGGGCTGTTTTGGCTAAGTACGTCCCACTTTGTGGTCATAGCAACATCTATAAACTGGGGTGGGTTTGGGGGGGGAACTGTGAACGCCACCCTGCCTGTTTTCTGATGCCAAATATGTCGTGCCTCCTCTCTGCCTACTCTCTCCTCCATCCTTCGCTCCTGCGCTACTTTTAAGACATGTTTACATTAAGGCGGAGGACAAAATAGGCCAGGAAAAACAGAGAGCGCTGAGGATAAAAAGTCAGTTTATTGGGAAACGGCTCTTGCACGCCTTACCGACACTCCTGACCCTTCGTGCTGTTGCTATGGAAATGTCATAAAAGGCAGTTGTTTGCGTTGCTCCCTGGCTGGACCGTGTCACACCGCAGACCTTTCGATTTCAACCGTTTTTCAGACTCCCGAGACGCCTGTTTGAGAAAGAGAGCCGCCGATGATGGAAATGAATACAATGCAGGACTCGGCCCTGCTTTTGGTGAATCATTTCCATTTCTTTCAGTCGCCCCCACCCAGGCTCTAAATGGTAGTGTCACGGTGACATAGGTGAGCATGCCCGACCAGCAGGTTGTTTCAGTAAACAGGTCACTGCTTCTTCTAATTCTATTATGAATGACACAGCGCTATAACACAGCAATTTCCCTTTGGGACTAATTCAGTGTATAATATCTTGGAAGTGCTCTTAGCATCATAATCGTCCTGTGATTCAAGGCAGGCCTTTATTTGTGGTCATTTGACTCCAAATGTATGTATTCTGGTCAAATTTGCTTTAAACACTGAATTAAATGCGTTGAAATGTAAAAATGGAATTGTAAACAAATGAATAATCACATTTGACAACAGATTAGTGATAAATCATGATTGGAAAGATATTGTTTGACAGCCTTAATTATCATTTGTATTTCTATACATGCAAACAAACAACACCCGGAGTTACTGGATAGCATTGCATGAGTGTGTAAACTGGCGTGATGGTGCGTTTCGGTGATGCGGGGGATATTCAAATCCCAAATTTAGAGCTGAGGAACAGCAAACGAATCGCCTACCGAGGCGTATTTACAAGGTGGAAACCCTCAACCTCTCTATCGAGCCAGAGTCGTGACGCATGATGTGACCTTTGAATCCTTTCTAGGCCAGAAGAAAAAGGGCGTTTAGTGCTAAAAGTTACATTCCTGGGTCTTCGCGTGTTTGCTTTTCTTCTCCCCCCTCGGTGTTCAAAAAAGAAACAAACTGAATGAAAACAAAATGAATGAAAACAAAATGAATATACATTTGGCATCATTGATAAAATACGTCCTGCAACCTTTAGTAAATATTCTGGAACAAATACTACTCACAGCAAGATAACAACAACAATGATAATAATTATGATAATAATAAGATGATAATAGTATTATTTATCAATGCCAGGCTAAAACAGTTTACTGTGATTTTTCTGGAGCTAAAGCCAGTTTATCATTAACAACGCAAGAATCTAAGTTAAATAAAACACTTCAACAAACCAGTTTAACAGTCCTGGGCATTCTCACCTCCAACACACCCATTAAACAATCTCATCCATAAATATGAATATATATTGGATTTAGTCGGTAAACCTATGAAACTGGGGGCTTCATGACTGTGAAATGCCATATTTTTTGCTATGTAGCTGCACTGAATATTGTTTGGTGGCTTACTAAGCATTTGTTGACAGCCTGGAAAATACCTCCAATTTGCTTTTGCTGCTGTGCGGCACGGCCTGTGATGTGAAGGAGTGAGCTCGGTTGAATGCAGGTGGCCCAGCACAGAAACACACAATCCCACACTCCATACATTCAGACTGCATTCACTTGTGCCAATAAAACAGCAAAAAAAAAAAAAAAAAAAGAATCTCTCACATTCCTACGCTTAACTAAGCATAGATGACAGAGAGAAAGTCTCATCGCGTCCCATCCTGAGCTAACACCTACATTTGAGTCACATCCTTCAGTTGAAAACACCTCCTGCGGTATCTGCAAAGTTAAGTGTTTACATTTTGCTAGCATTTCACCCTCATAAATATCTAATGATCTCAATTAGGGCCGAGCACGCTGTGTGGGATCGCGCCTGATGCGGCTGTAATTGAAATGAGCAGCGGCTCCCACTCCTCTCCCTCCCGCTGAGTTCAGCTTGACGCCATTAGAGGGGATCCGGGGGCACGGTTAGCTTGCGTGTTCGAACTACGTTTTCAGCAGCGTCTGGAGGGAGCGTCAGGGCGGTGGAGTTCAGTCGTTCTCGCTAGCACAACGTTCCCATCTAGTGGAAACTGAACAGACTGCAGTTATGCAAATTGGGCTGGAGAAACGAAGCCAAATCAATTATACAACATGGGCCTGAAGGCACCTGGAAGTCACATGCTCAGCGTTTTGATTTTCCAGGGCCAAAAAATGGCCGCGCATGCACCCGCGCTCGCAACCGCATACGCATGCACACACACGCACATGCACATTCATGCATTCTGTATGTACATTCTGCGAGAATTGCGATTATGTAATCGACAGCCACGTGTTGCTGTGGGAACGCGGAGGGAGGAGGGGAGAGGAAACAGAGACACAGTGTGAGAGATAAAGGCGAGGAGGACACTGAAGAAAATGAAACGATGATACTGAATGTTCTGGCCGCAACCTCAACCTCGCACCACTTCAGCCCTCAGACACGCACACAAACAACTCCTAATTTCACAGCAGATACCGAACGTCCTCCATCGCACACCACAGCCAGCCGGAAATCCGTGAAACACTCCTTCCAAACCGATTGTAGCATTATTCAACAAGCGTTAGAGATCGGGGCAGCATCGCGAGAAATGTGCTCTTGTGCTTAACGCTCCCATCGCAGAACGTTTTTGTTTGTTTACATTGTTGTGTGTCACCGCAGTGAAATGAGGAGGGGCTGAACTTGCGCAAACCGCTAAGTCATTCACCGGAGAGAATACTCGCAGTGATGATGAATAATTGGTGTGGCCTGCACAAACAATGTCATCTCTTTATCGTTGTTCCGCATCTGGGCGAGGGCGCTTTGAGCTTTTATAGGACGGCATATGTAAAAGTCGTGCCGGCTGTTCCATACGGGGGAGAAGCGTACCAAAAGCTATAAACGGCAAGTGTTCCGGGGTCCATTTTCAGACGAATCTAGGCCAGTTGCTCACTGACGTAAAGGCAACGCAAGGAAGGGCCGGGCTGTTGCGTTGCTCCTCAACATGTAAACACTCTTTTTGTACCCACTTCTGCATGGATGTAGGAGTACGTGTGAAGACACAACTTTGACGGTATTATCCGGCCAGCGTCAAAAAGCGTTTCTGTGAAGTATTTGGTAAAATCGGAGTAAACCAAGCTCCTCCTTTGTCCCCACATAACCCCTGGTACTTCCTCCTGCTGAGCCAACTAGTGTAGCCAGAGTGCCTCATTCCAGTCACTGCGGAAACTGGTACTGGGGGAGAGAGATTCAACCCCCCTCTCCTACACTGCCGCCTCCCTCTGTTGGACCAAGACATATGACAGGCCAAAGATGCTCTCTCAGCCAGCAGAGAGAAACGGATGTACAAACAAAGACAGCGAAAGAGACGGAAATAAATCCCCCCATGAAAATTATGTGGGCCCCGGGAACGGGTAGCGTCCATTGGTTTGGACATCCCCCCGCTTCATTCATCCATTAGACCTCGCAATCGTTTCCCGACAAACCTCTAGCTGGCCCTGCAGTTGCCTGGGGGGATGCCCGGCATCTCGCTTTTTGGCACTTTCAGCCATTAACAGGGGTGACGGCATGTCGTGGGAAGAGAGGAGGTGGGGCGGCAGCGGCGGTTGCGACGAGAGGTAGCAAAGAACGCCAAGCGGTAAAGGGATGAGGGCTGCACTGGTCATAATTTTTTAGGAGTTGCGCGACCACAGGCCAGAGGACGTGAGCTAACTTCCTGTGAACTTTACAGGAGCAAAATTCCCTTCAGCCGCACGGAGCGTTGTGACCTTCAGCGGTTGGAGTGGTTAAGGGGGCGGCTAGCGGGCCGGTGGAAAGGAGCACTTCCCCTTTTCAGCTATGCGGTTTTGGGTGTCATGCGCCGACGTCAACCAGCATGGGATATGTGACGCAGACCAAGCGCGCTATCTCGCTGGCTACCTACCTTCCCATCTGTGGCTGAACTAGACACTGGAGAATGACTAACATAGCAGTGTCGGTTCATGTGACACTCCCCTGTGCCTTTGGCCTACTTAGCGAGCTGTGGCGCTCTGCTCCTCCGCCTCTACCACGTCCCTGTTCACAAACTCTTTTGCACCGAACCTCCCGAGATATTTCATTATCCAACTGTGCCGACTGACTGGCAGTGTTGCGTCCTCAGTCGGTTGGGGATCATTTTGAAGCCCACTGCCAAATCGAATCCAAGACACCACTCGGTGCACCGTTCTAAAAATAGCCTCATTAAGAAAAAAAATGTTACAACTGTAGACGCGACACAAGTTGAGGGGAAAGCCTCTACTTGCTACTCTCCATCTGTCTTTCTCCAGGGTAGAAACACAGGCATGGCGGAAATGGCAGAATAAGTCTACAATCCCCATGTGATTGATTGGCTCACTGGAGTGACACAGTTGGGACTTTTACAGAACACAGGGACACGTTGTACTCTCCGTCCTCTAAAAACCACAATGTTACCTAGAAAAACAGCTGATTATATCGGAATCTTTAGTGACAGTGGCTTGTTATTGTTGTCCACATTATTAATAGTCTAGTCAGCTGGAGGGCTGAGCAGCCATTAAGCAAAACCATATGCAAGCTGAATCTGTAATGACTGCAAACGAGGGGCCTGCAATTGTCTAAAATGTAGCAACCGAGACTGAACTGGGGGGGGAGGAGAAATATTTTCTGTCCTTCCATTGATCTTGTTATCAAGTCATCTTGTTACCATTAGTCATTGTTTTCCAGTCTGCGGTATCTTGTGGATGATCCGCCGACGTCGCTCCAAAAACCTGCACTAAATTACACGCAGACTTTGTTCGCAATAACATATCTGATATCTGATACCATAACCCCATCCTTCCCTGTGGTAAGCTCCGACAAGAAATGTCTAGAAGAAATGGACCGCCACTAACCAAAAAGTCCTCTGGTGGTGTCAAACACAGGGACACATCTTTTCTCCTCGAGGGAATACCACTGCAAGATACATCTTACCCCCAGCCTGACAACTCCAAAGTACTTGTGATCCCAACTTGCTAGCTCCGTCCCTTGACCGCTGCCATCACCCCTCCTAATTTCTCGCCCTCCCTCTCTCCTTGTTTACACTCTGTTCCTGTAAATGCTTCCTGGTGGCAGGGTCCTCTTGGTCACGCGCAGCGATGCAATTTGCCTTGTTCAGGGTGTGAATCAAAGTAAACACACTCATGCCTGTATGAGTCTGTGAATGTGTACGTATGTGTGTGTTAGTTGGTGCCTGCACAATGACGCAGTACTTTTGACGCAGACCAACAGCCCTTGGCTTCCAAATCCCTCCATCGCTCACTCTTTACTTTATCGCCGTTTGTCCTAATAAGTTAATAAGTACCTGGCCCCCTGCAGGTCATTGTCTCTCTCTCTCTCTCTCTCCCCTCTCAGTTTGTCTCTCTCTTTCTGCGAGTTATGGTGTACATCTCCATTTTCCGCAAAATTCAAGGGGAATGACGAGCAAGCGAGAAGAGGAAATTCCACGTCCAGGATCGACACATTCTTTTCCATGTATCCCTCTCTCACGGACAGACGTGGGTAGTTTTCTCGTCCATTACCCGAGCCTTGCTGAGGTTTCATTTCACATCCTCCCAAACGCCGGTTGTGTGCCAGTCAGCTCAGCGCCAGGCCAGACTTTCAACACTGCCAACTCATCCTCTACGCCGCAGGCTGCTTAGCGATGTAATCTGCTCCTACCAGAACAACTCCCCGTCACAGTTTCAGCAAAACGGCACGCAAAACGCTCTCACACCAAAAATATGTGTGCCATTTTCCGTTCAACGTGACAACTGTCAACTCCTAATTGCTGTGACATATTATAGCAATATCGTTGTTCCGAGAGGGAGATCTTGACTAATTACCCAAATAGTCCAGAACAAGGTATATAAAACTTTAATCGTGCCTCTTAAACGCATTGGTCGAAACGCTAAGGTCAATTTGTCCCATCTAGCTCAGACGTCAGTGTTAAGTGTGTTCCAAGAGATTACGGGGTGGAGTTAATCTGCATTACCCTTGTAAGCCAGTTCATTGGCTGTCCAGCCCAGCAGGCGACCACAAAGTCCTGACTCGGGGAGCATGGGTACCATAGATTCTAACAGCAGCTCCTGATGAGGATAAACACACGTCCTCATACCATATAATCACCAGGTGAGTCTCCATCCTCCCTTGACATCTGATACCAAGGACCTGGATTTCCCATTCAAGACTACACCTTTGATTTTTTAGACCTATAGACGGACAGTAGGTATGGGTATAATGATGATGGGGTTTCAGAGAGTCCTCTGGTAGACACGTCCCCTCTGTCAAAGATGGACCATGATGTTCATTGTGATGTCTAATGATTCCTCTAGCACCATCCTATGCTTATCTCAATTAGAAAAAATGTATTTCTAACAGGCATACATCCCAAAGATAATGACCCCTTTCTTTGAACTTTCCCCCTGTAAAAGGGGACCCGGGAGCGTTAACTAAACGCTTCTCTTTTTTCCCACTGTTCTACCCGAGGCACTTAACTGATGCTACTTACGTACCGTGGTCAATGTGACACGAGGAGAAAGTACATTCCTACCCAGAACGGAGTGTAAACACGTCATATGTTGGTTTACTCTCCACTTCATTTCCGGATAATACAGTCCCGGCTCTGTGGGCCTTACGTGATTCGTATTCAGAACTGTTAGCCCGTGACCATGCACCATCCCATAGGAAACCCAGAGTTTGGAGGGGAAATATTTGAGGAGTGTTTATTGCCCAGAACCTCTTACGAAAGACTTCAAACAGTCTAGAAACTACTCGAGTCGGAGTCGACAGCTGCTGGGCGGGCTGACGAATTCACAGACTTGGACAAACAAAACCCTGTGTCACTGCTTTAATAGCGGGCACAAAGTAAACACGTCTCGTAATAAAACGCTTGTTGGTTAGATCTGTGCAGGATCCGGCTAATTTCTTTATTGCATTTTTTTTTATTGTTATTGTTGACAGTGGCAGATCCTGAGACAACGGTAAAAAAGTAACGAATCCTGCACTCAGGCAGCAGGGGAAAAAAAGGAAGCAGTGGGTTATAGGTGTCTTGTTTTTAAAAATCCCTGTGTGGTTTTCCTGTGCGTTCGCCCCCTCTCTCTGTCTCACCCTCTCCTCCTCCTCCTCCTCCCTCCTCCCTCGTCCCCCCACCCCGTCTCTTTTTGCAGCAAAGCCAGGTCTGCAGAGCTCACCCCTCGCCTGCTATCTGCGTCACTTCCTGGTCGGCTCTCATGTAAACAGGAGCACACCCATGCTCAAAGGCACACTCTGACATACACAACCTGTCACATGGGAGCCACTAATTATGACTGCACAAGCCCCAACGGACATATAACTTTCACCACTGGCATCCCAGCCGCGCGCTCACCGGGACGGGAGGACAAGAGCAATGAGCCCCTGTTTTAGAATTGTCTCCGATTAGCCGAACGTACAGGGAGCAAAGATTTTTCTGCCGCAGTGCTTATGAGGAGAGAAGACCTCCAGCCAGAGGCTGATACAGCGGGAGAGCGAGACGGGGGAGATGTAGATGCGGCTCCGCAAACTAGGTGACGTGCGGAAAGGACACAGCCACGGACGGGTATTTTTCACGACGCAGGAGGAAACGGCGGACTGAAATAAACAGCCACGTGTTTAAATCAGAGCGAAACCGATCTAGTTGTTGAGACAAAGCGGGCAGAAACATCTGACACTGTCTGTGACGCAGATGGCAATGGCTGTCTTCAGTAAGCACGAGCGCGCGCCCCAAGCACGGCACAGCACAGCCCACAAACACCAACATGGCCACGCGCACCGACACGCACGCACGTGTACGTACACACACACACACACACACTTAACTTCATAACACAGAAATCATGTAATCACAGCTAGACTCAAGTGACACATTCCAAC